>PVHY01005765.1:51214-80286 GCA_004024945.1 Uropsilus gracilis | reverse complement strand
AAAAAAAAAAAAAAAAAAAAAAAAAAAAAAAAAAAAAAAAAAAAAAAAAAAAAAAAAAAAAAAAAAAAAAAAAAAAAAAAAAAAAAAAAAAAAAAAAAAAAAAAAAAAAAAAAAAAAAAAAAAAAAAAAAAAAAAAAAAAAAAAAAAAAAAAAAAAAAAAAAAAAAAAAAGTTCATGAAAAAAATCTTTAAAAATTCTAAGCTTATGTAACCAAGGCAAATTAAACAAAAAACAAAAAACAAAAACCACAATCCTTTCAATTTAACACTGCTAGTTCACATTATTTTTAGATTTTAGGCACATATTTCTTATTGTTGTATTCATTGTTAAAACTGTGATTTTCACTTAATAGCAAGCATATCACAAGTATTCCTGTAGGTATGGACATTTAACTGTAATTATCAAGTGCAATGATAACATTTCATGTATTCTTGATTTTAAGTGAATGGAATGGCAAAAATTTTAACCACTGAACAGCAATTCTGAACAGACTATCGTTTTGTTTGTTTCGTTTTGTTTGACCAAACCATCTTATATAAAATAAAAGTAAATATCAGAGCAAGATCAGTTCTCATGCTTGTAGAGTTAAATGAGTTGGTCAGGCTTTTCCTCTGTTAGTCTGTAAGCAGCACCCGAGAAACTGCATCTGCCCATGATTGTGCTTCCCAGTGGGTGCATGCTTTTGTAACTGTGGACACTTGAGCCTAGGAGAGAGGGGATCAAGGGGCTCAGAGGGCACAAGAGAGTTTGCGAGCAAGTACAAGTGAGAGAGAGAGAACCGAGAGAAAGAGAGAATGCCAGCAAAAGCAAGAGAAAGCCCAAAGAAAGAGCATAAAGATTCCTGGAGGGCTGGAAGACTGTGTGTGTGTGTGGGTGTTCACCTGCCTCCCAGCTCGCCTGTCACAACCCTTGGCCCTGCCCTGACTGATGTGTCAGTGTAACTGCTATAACCAATAAAGAACCTATGCAGATTGTTAATTCTGCTGCTTATTAACATCACCAACAGGATGCTTGACTTTACAGTGATAGACACTGTTACCTGTAGACTTAGACATTTCTTAAAATTATCTGATCAGAGATTTAGATAACAACTTTAAAAGCTACTTGGATGATGCTATGAACATGTTTTTGAGCAGAAGGTTATAATCTATGAAATAAAAAAAATGAATATCTTGTAAAACTAAGAGCTTCATGTACAGAGATATGAATGTACTTATTCTCTATCTACTCAACTACTTTATTTGACCTTGCTCTTTCAAAAATGCACTTGTTACAGAATGTCAGTCACTAATGAGGCCTAAAGTAATTGAGGCTGATTGAGCTGGCAAGATGCTGCCTAATTAGAATGATAAATGGAACTGGCTGATCAAGAATGGAGGAGTGAATGGCACAGAGGGCATTAAACAAGGTCATTCTGTCAAGGAGGACCACTTATCTGACCCCACCCCTTCCAATAATGACCGTCCTTCATGCCACATGAGTCCACCACTAAAGGATATGTGCAGATTAGTGTATGAAGAACTTTCTGTGTTGGCTCTCTTAAATGGAGTGTGATGAGGGTTAGTGATTTCCTGGCTAAATCACTCATATAAACAAACAAAAAAAAATAGTTTGAGCCATATAATATTGTCTATTCACAAGACCAAGGATTATGAATGTATCAGTTCTTTAAACAAATTCAGGTATCTCAAAATTTGCTCCCATGAGTTTCATCCTGTTATCCTTTTAGAACCATGGTAAATATATATAAAACAAATCATGCTTGAAGGACTCCAATAACATTTTGTCAGTGTCTTAAAATATGAACTACATTTAACTAACATGTTTACTTTATCTATTAGAATCACTTGCATTTGTTATTTTAGAACTTTTTGCAACTTTATTCTTCAAATAGTGTAGATGTAAATGTATAAAGGTAGGTTCATAAATATTTCAGTGACAATGTAATTTTCACTCAGTTATTTAGTAATGCCTTATGTATTTTCTATAACCTGCCAGCAACTATTCTTAGAGAAAGTTGTAGCTCAGTCTACTAAGTCACATTAAAGTCATTTTTAATAGAATCTCTCTAAACCATATAATGAATTTGTTGGAGCATCTCCACACTTTCTGGAATATAGCCTGTGATGGCACAAGACCATCCTTTAGGAGAAGAGATAAATATAACTCTATGCATCATTTGAAAGTTATGTGTCTGAAGATGCAACCTCCAAAATCTCAGAACACCTAGTAGATGCATTATATACTGGTAATTCCTTGACCTCAGATCATGATCTTGCCTTAGCAAAATTATTTGAAATAAAAGGTAGATATAATCTCCTAAAAAATATAGTAATCACCAGAGTTTGGGGGAATATTACTAAAATTTAATACTAATTGTTGTATTAATTGTTGTAACATTACAAAAATTATAAATGGCAATTGAAATTAGTAATCATTACATGTCCTTAAAATCTCATTCACCTGTCCCTTCTTTCAGCTGTTGAATAAGTAGGATGTTCTGCTAATTTGGCTTTCTTAGAAGTCTTCTCTTGCACCCTTTTACCACTTTTTTAATCTTCCCTAAGGATTAGCTACAGGTGTAATTGTACACAACCCACCAATAAATATATCATCTCCCTGCCATTACTATGAACCAGTTATTTTGAGTTACTTTGAAATTCACTGACTTTAGAAGAAAATGTTTAGGATTATAACCTTTATACTCTATAAGTTCCAATCCCCAATACTTTCTCTGCTATTGGCTAGTTTTGAACCTATTCCTCAATCTCCCATAAAACCTCTTGTTTGAAGACTACATCTGAAAAAACACAGAATCATTAGTGATGCATAGAAAAGCAGTAATTGGTAGACAATAATGCTGCTTACATAAAGTATAGAAAACTAGGAAACTTTACTTTCTGTCTTGCAACTCTCCCACCCTCTCTGTTCCCTCCCTAGTTTGATACTGGTATCTTTATCTTCTCTATTATATATCTTTTTTTTCTGGCAGTCTCTGTCCTTTTGGCAATTCACCTTTCTTCATCAATCTGCAGCCCCCTACCACTCTCCGCCTACCTGTCATATTTCCTCTCCTTACTCCATTGAATATCTTTGTCATATTGCCAATTCTTCTCCTACTGACACTAGGAATGACTAAAACTGTCAGTCATTTTTTTCAAGCTCTTTTCTATCTGCTTTACAAATGTACTAGGCAGTCCCTGCATTATGAAACAGAATACATTGAATGGAACCTTTACTTGATCACTCAGGGTCATGTCCATGAACACCAATTATTGTTCTGCCCTATACTGTTGAGAAACCATTGAAGTATACAGATTGCTTGTCCTTATGCTAAATGGACTTCCTTTAAATATTTATTGTCATGAAAATTATGATCTCTGCAGACAAAGGTGGATGTATCCTGTTGTCTGATATTGAAATACATGGTGCATTGCCCATGTGCTGTGTTCACTCTCTCTCCTTTTCACTTATACGCCAATGGTTTTCTTTTCATTTGCTTGTTTTTATCTTTTTTGTTTCTTATGACTAGAAAAGTAGGGAAACATTTATAATAATTTGCCCATTGCCAGAATGTTTATGTTTACAATATAATATCACTTCTTGAATAGTATAAAATCCATTTGCAATCAAATATAAAATTATAATTCTGATCCTTAATTGACTTTTTTTCCCAATATATTTTCTATGTCACTTCATTGCCAGTTCTTTCCAACATGATTTGAAGTAGGTGGAACAGATATTCCATGTATTTATCTGCTTATATAATACCCTATACATGTAGTACTATATAATATATATGGACACATATATCAAATGGATAGATAGATGGTAGATATTCCTATAGACAGAATTCTGATAGTCACCATAATATATCATTATAGACTAGATGGTTTAAAACAACAGAAATTTTATTCTGGCACAGCTCTGAAAATTAGGCATCTGAAATCAAGGTGTTGGCAGGCCATAATTTCTCTGAGGGAAGATCTTTCCTCACCTGTTTCTGATTTACACAGAATTATAATTCTGTACAATTCTGGTAAATGGCAACGATTGTATCATTCCTTGATTTGTAAACACATGCATTTTATTTTTATCTCTATCATTACATGATATTCTCACAGTGAGTCTGTTTTCTCTTTTTATAAAACACTGGTCATTTCATGAGAATCTATTTTAATCAAATGTAGCCTCTACTAAGTTTAATTATAGCTGCAAATTTCCTATTTCCACATGAGGTTACATTCTGGGTAAATACACATTTTTAAATGCAGTAGATGTACAAAATTTCTTTGGTTTTCAATATATTTGACTTTATTTCAGTCAGCAGCACATAAGATGATCTCTGGTAATTCATCCAAAAATATTCCCTTATATGTCCCAAACAAGGAAAGTAATAGTTCATAAACCATATTCAACATATTTATTTGAGAACAATATGCCCAGAAATATAGTTTAGTATAGCGTTCACTATCACTATCAGCTGAATTTTCTACAGAAACTGTTGTCTATGCATTTGCTCTGCCCAAAATACCACTGATATTCAACCTTCTCTCTATCCTTTACCCTCTACATATTGTCATCACATCTTATCTCACATGAGCAAATATTTCACTCCTGCTTTCCATCCTTTTCTTTCTTATTTTTCCATAATTTTAGAACTCCACTGATTTAGTCTCTCATCACCTTTCATTTGCCAAATAGTAGGAAAAGTAGAACTAGTTTCCTTTCTACATACTATTCATACTATTCATGTGATCCACCCCCCCCCAGTACTGCTAAGATGTTCTAATAAATTAAAATTCTTTTCATATTGATTCTTTCATCAAAGTCCCTCAGTTCTTTGATATATCTTAGCAGAACAGGAGAGAGTTATAATGATCTGACTGTCTCTCCATCTTTCCAACCTCATTTTCCATCACTCCTCACAGATGACCTGAACTATCATCCTGAGAAATAACTGCATTATATACTTTTGGTAGGAGGAACTCTCAGTCTCTTTAATATCTTCTCTGCCCATTTCCAGGAAAATCAAATACTGACTTTTCTTTAGTCACCTGGAATCAACTACTATATCAACTGCATATCATTTTGTAATATTGTGTGTGTGGTATTTCTTACAAAAATGAGATAGGTACAATAGTGGGATAAGATGGGATTTGAGTAACAAACATGTGGCAAGTCAGTTGCTGCTTTCTCTTTACAACCATGTGTTAAGCATGGTGGCTGAAAAAAAGAGTAAGCTTTCCAAAGATGTAGAAGATTCCAGTGTCAGAGAAGAATAATTGGAAATTTTGATTTACTGAAGGATAGAATGAAGATGGCTGACATGTAAAGACTGAGTGGAGACTAAACGATCATGATAAAAGAAATCATCTTATATGTCTTCCAGTCAATATTTTAGTGTCGATATATAGTAAGAGAGTAATAGTGAATACAACAAACTTGACCTTTGTCTCCATAACAAAATGGATTATAGATAGATTACTTTGCTTTTGTGTAAATACCTGTTGTTTTCATTTGCTGCCTCTATTATCTCCATTGATGAGCACAGTGCCTCTACAAATGAGTCAATAAATATTTATTAACTGAACAATCCAAAGCTGATTTTTTTGCATGTAATTTTAAATCCTGTGAAGCATAACAAAAAAAATCAGGTAAGAAAGATGGTGATTTTTATAATCTGATAGTTATAAATATTCTTAAATAAATACCTTTTCCACTAAAATTTTTGTGTGCTGTTGGACTTAAAATGCTGGTGAAGCAGTCCAAGGGAATCAATCAATATATACTAGTAATAGTGGACATCAAAATACTCTGTATCTATAACATCTATTACTTGGTCCCATTTTTAAATTAAAGTAACTTCAACACAGGAGGACATAGTAAAATCAGAATTTGTACTTAGTCTCCTAGGTTTTAATGGTCTAGATGTGTTAAAAAATCATAGAAACAAAAGAGACACCATTTGACCCAATAATGACAAAAGTAAGAATATTAGTTGGTAAGGTTTTAATGTCATCTTTGACAAAAACATCCCAAATAAAATGATTTGTTGCATAATCTTTCCACTTGCATAATATACTAATATTGCATTGTTTTCCTAAAACTCAGATGTCAAATTATTACCCAGATGAGACTTATAATAGATAATTCCATGCCAGTGATGCTAAAGAGCAACGCTTTCACATGTAAATATAAATGTGTGAGCCATTTTTAATGTCGAGCAACTGATCCTTAACAAATGATATATAACCTAAATAATAATTAGTTCATTGATTTGATATGCATTTTTCTCAACCTAATGATTGTATTTCTTATGTGTGATCAGTTTATAAGATGATGTTATCAGATAATTCAGTGTTATAATCTGACAGCTACATTTCCTTTGACTCTAATGTAGGCTAGTTAGTTGATAGACAGTCACAGCAGAGAAAGGATGAGCACGTTGATGAATCTCAGCCTTCTCATCCCTACAGTCAACAAAACAATTAAAATAATATTTCTTATTAAAAATAAACCAGGAGATTTGCTTTTATCCGCTAAAGAGGGAATGGGTCATTTTGATATACGATTTATAACTCAATAGCTTTATTAATAGAAAAATCCAGGCTTTGAGCAACAGAAGATTTCTTTTCTTGACAACATTGTTAAAAATCAAGAAAAACTTATTCCCTGGTCGATAAAAGCAAATGTGAACAAAGCATTTGGCGATGTTTTAAGAAGATTGTACTTTAGGGATAAGATGGACTAATTAGCTATTGTTTCTTTTGCATGCTTGTAGTTCTCTTTCTTACCATCATTTCTCTGGGTATCATATTAGAGCAAGTTGCGGCTTCTTCCAGAACCCAGGCTATCTGGGGAGCAGTGTGACTGGGAGTGCAGCAGTATGTTGGGTGTGCTCAGACTAGACTTTCACTATATCTGTCTCCTATGACCATTTATGTTTGTGCACAACACTGCAATCTTTGTGATTGCATTAGATGGATATCTGAAAAAGTAAACTCCTGCCTCTAAATGAAATATGGAGCCACCACTGTGAATTACTAGTTTTCATCGATTAGGAAAACATCATAGCACATAGAGGACAGAAAAACAAAAAGATTGACTGACAAAATGTAGTTTCAACAGCAATAGCAACACAAAATCACTTTTTTTCTCTTAGAATTTTATTTGGAAAGTGCACCTGAGGAACCAGAAGGATTAAGAAAACCTTGCCAGTCAGTCACTGCAGGGTGCAGCTAACGGCAGGCTCATTGAAGTTTCAGTTCAAAAATGATAAGGTTTAATAAATCTCTGTGGGTAGATTTATCTAATAATTGCAGATCATATTTAGAGGACTGGACTAATTAGACTTGATTTGTATATGCTTTAGGCTTAATTGAAAGTCAGTTTTTCCAATGTTACTTCAAAATGACTCTTTGTTAATGAGAAAAGGTAACTTGTGTAAGCTGAATTCTAAAACATGGCAGTGTTTATCTTCTTTGAATTTGAATTGCATGCTGCTCTGATGTTATAAAAATATAGTCACTTTCTAAACAAAGAAAGGATGCTGATTTCTTTGGTTTGTGATTTGTGATACTAAAATATGATATTTAGTGATTGATCTTAAAGGAACTAAAGGAGGTATTTATGCCAAGCAGGGATACTTCTTAGTGAAAGAAACAAAAGGATAATAATAAAAAAAAATTTCTCTGTGAACTACCTTTTGTTTAATAGATGCATTCTTGATGTTTGATAATATTTTTAAAAGCTAAACCTAAAATGCTATGCCTCATTGCTATAAAAATTATATATATTTGAAGTATTTAAATTAGCATAAGTGTAAATATGATTAGTGCTATAGTTAGCTCCAATATTAGGCCATCATTGTTCAAATTTTGCATTATATTAATCCAGAATTATTATTAAATAATTATTAGACAAATTAATTATTAGACAAATTAATTATTTGTCTAGAAATATTAATCTGACAAAACTCTAGAATTTTGTCTTTGAATTTCCATAATGTTTGTCTTGGTCCTCATTAGGTCTTACATACACTGTTTATAACTAATGGAGCTACTTTGAGTATCAGTTCACATATGAATGAAATCATCAGTTCCTTAACTACATGGTCATTGCAGTATTTATGTAATGTAGTAAACTTCTTTATAATTCAGGTTCTGTTTGAAATAGCAGGGAGATCAAAGTACAGGAAAAATGTTTATGATTTTCTTTGTGTCAGACCTTTCCAGGAATTCCCTTCCAATATTCCCTTCCAAAAATATGCTTATGAATGGACAGATGATATGTTCAGTTACATGGAAAATCTGAAAGCCATCAGATTGTATACCACTCTCATTTTCTAATTATGTTCTATTTGAATCTATTTCACCAGATTTTTTATATGAAAGTTAATATCCTTCAAAAAACTGACATAAAATGGATCACTGAATGAATGTAAAGTTTAAAACTATAAAACTCCAAGAAAATAACACAGAAGATAATTAATGACCTTGGGTACAGTGATGAACTTTTATATATAACAAAAAAGTAACAGTCTATGAAATAGACTATACTATAGCTTTTATTAAAATTTTAACTTCAACAATGTGATAGACAATGTTAAGGGAATGAAAGAAATCACAGAGAGGAAGAAAATATTTTCACAAGACATGCTAAAGAACTGTTATCTAAAACATAAATAGCACTTAAAACTCAACAATAAGAAAATAAATACCCCTATTAAATGTTTGATCAAAAGTCTTGGGCGACACCTCTATCAAATATATGAAAATATGGAAAATAAAGATTTGAAAAAAAAATCTTGTCATGTTTCCAGGGAGATGCAAATTAAAATAACAGTGAAATGCTACTATAGACTATCAAAATGATTCTAATCCAGAATACTGATAACACCAAGTGCTGGTTAGATTTTTGAACAAAAGGAACTCTCTTTGATCATTAATAGGAATGCAAAATGGTACAGCAACATTGCAAAACAGTCTGGTAGTATCCCCCAAATTAAAGTCTCTTACTATACGATAAGGAATTACAAGCCTTAGTATTTACACAAGCAAGTGGGAAATTTATGTCCATATAAAAAAAAACCTATACAGTGATATTTATAACAGGTTTATAATTGCCCAAGCTAGAAAGCAACAAATATATTCTTAAATGAATTATAGTAAGTCTAGTAATGGAAAGTTATTCATTCCTGAATGAGTTATAAAATGAGTTATGAAGCCACAAAAAGACATAGGGGAAACTTAAAAATATATTACTAAGTAAAAGAAGCTAAACTTAAAGATTACATATTGCATAATACCAACTTTAATACATTCTGACAAAGGCAAAACATAATGATACTAAAATCGTTAGTAGTTGCCTAGTGATAGAAAGGGAGATATGAATAAACAGATGATAAAGAATTATTAGAGCAATAGAATTACTGTTTGATACTATTTTATGCATATATATATTATTCTGCTTTTGTCAAAATCCATGAATGAACAGAAGTGAGCCATAATATAAGCTATGGATTTTGCATACAATATTATATTAACATAGGCTTATGGATTGCAATAAATGTACCGCTATGGCAAAGCATGTTGTTAATGCAGAAGGTTTTGCATTTGTGGAGGCAGGAAGTACATGGGAGCTCTCATACTTTCTATTCAGTTTGCTCTGACCCTAAAACTGCTCTAAAAAGTAAGATCTGTTTTAAAAAAAAGGAAAAATACTTTTTATTCAACAACTAAATGAAGCAAATCCTAACATTTGCTAGCTAAATCATCAATACTTTTGATGTTTTCTCTGTTTTTAAACAACCTCAATTACCCATAATAAAGGGAAACATTAGTTCTTCTTTCCATTTGCCTAATTGTCTGAGTTTTTTTCATATGGCAAACGTGCACTTCTCAAAGATATAAACTACTTTGATGAGAAAATATCTAATAATTACATATTTAAGGATGAATGCATAGGCAGCTGGAAAGTTGTGCTACAAGATTAATCAGTATAGAATAGAGATTAAGAAAGAGGAGAACAATTAGGAAAATCAAAGTTTCTGAAGGCAGTAGTGGGATAAAGATGTTTTGATTGATAATAAAATTGATTTTCTATACTAAAGATAACTCAAACTTTCCAGAATTTGATTCAAGAAAGACAACATCAAGGTATAAATTATGAGATTTAGAATGTGAAGATTAATTATAATGTTAAAAATCTATGAGAAAAAGCATACAATTGTTTTTCATATTTCATATGACATGAGAATATCTAAGCATACCATATTTAGCTCGATTGTCTCTCAATGTATGATTTTCACATTATTAAAACTCAGAAAATATGTGTTCTCCTTGTCCTGAAAGCAATATTTCTTGATAACAAAATAGTCAAAGTATGATTGCAATGATTGTAAAGAGATCACAAAAGGAAATGAGATGAGAAAAGAATAGAATGAATTTTGACTTATTCAAATAAATATTTAAGAATTTAACCAATTCTTGTTTCATTTTCTTTGTAATTCTTGTATTATAGTAGGCTTGTTTTTTTTTAATAAAGCAAATACTATATAGTGTTGAGAAACCAAATTATATAAGGCAGTTGTCATAGTTCAGGCACATAGTACTAAGTCTAAGAACAAAATTGTATATATCAGTGGAATAGATACATATACATTTATATAAAAGTAAATATAGATAAATAACTCAACATTTGGAAAGAAGAAATTTCTATCACTTGCAAGATATATGAAACTGGAGGGCATTATGCTAATTAAATATGCTAAACAGAGAGAGGCAAATACAACCTTACTTATATGTGTAATCCAAAATAAGTGAAACTCAGGAATATGTATTAAAGTGTATTGATAAGACCTGGGGATTGAAAGAAATGGAAAGCAGATGGTAAAGTGGTATAATGTTCAATTCTAAGAGGTGTAAGGTGTGTAGACTAAGGTAAGGAATGGGGAATACAGTTGATAATATTAAATCATGTAATTGAAAATTTTGACAGTGTAGAATTTGCATGCTTATCTTTAACAAAAAGTGAACATTAAAATAAAAGTGAACATATGGGTGTGGAGTGGTCACAACACTTGATGGGGGGGATTCTATACCTTTAAATCATAAACAGTGTTATAAACCAACGTTATCTCAGTTACAAAAATGTTGAATATCTAAGGTGGTGGATATGTCAATCGATGAGTCACTTTACTTAATATGCATATCAAATAATTATATTGTGTACTTTAAATATATTATAATTTTATTTGTATATTATATCTCAATAAATCGGTATAAAAGAAAATGAAAAACGTGAATGAGAAAAAGCAAGATACTATATAGCTACTTAATAGGTGACATTTAACTTGGGTTTTGAATCATGAGGGAGTCACGTGATGTTCAGAAAAAAGACTTTCTCGCAAGGGAATTGCAATGAATGACTTTGAATTATCCAAGAAATAGCGAGGAGGTCAATATGACTGGGGTGTATGGCACTAGGTGTTAGATGGTAAAAGGTAAGGTTGGAGACATGCCAATTGACTGGATCCTGAATCATCTTATTAACGATAAAAGAAGTTTGAATTTTATTGTAAATACGTCAGTAAGATACTAAAATTTTTAAACAGATATGATACAATCTATCTTACATTTCTTAAAGATCACTTTCTATCCAGTGTATAAAAAAATAAGATGGAATAATTAAAAGAAGAAAATTAGTTTGGAGGCCTTTGCAATGATCTAAGCATGCATTAAATTGATCTTGAACTAAGGGATATTGTACATAGTACAGAAATCTGGGAGTGCCTTCAAATTGAATAGCTGCACTATTTTGAGATCCACAGCATGTGATGTGTTGTTTAGATGGTGGTCATAGAACTGTGGTTTGATATTGCATTTTCGGAAGAGTGGCAGTTTCTAATAATGACAAGATCAAATGTTCAAGACAGAGAGTAGGAATAGTTGTCACTGGGAAAACAGAACGGAGAATATTTTTTTAATTCATTTGCAATGTTATGACTGAAACATTGCCTAAAAAAAAAAAACCCAAAACTTCCATTGATTTAAAAATGCATCCAATCCCTCTTTTGTCTACCTATAAAGTAATTATTTATAAATGTGAACTTGTTAATTATTTTCTGGCTATTTTATAGTAACTTTGCTCTTCCTCTCTTGATTGCTCCCTCTGTAATTTAATCATTTTTGGTATTGGAATAATTTGATTCCTTTTCTTTTTTCTCTCACTCTTTTTTTCCGTATAATGCTATGGGTTTGCTTTGTGGTTACCGTGAGACTTACATAAAATGTGTCTGTTTTCAACTAAAAAATAAAAACAGTTTTGAATGCATATAAAGATTGCATTTCCCAGGTTTTGTCTTCTGGTAAAATAATTTAGATCTTTTTACAATCCATTAATGAATTTTTACAGTTATATTTATAATAATTCTGTTATATTTATAATTTTAACATTTATATAGAACCATAAGTAACTTATCTAATTACTCATTACAACAGGGTACTTTGAATCTACCTATATATTTAGCTTTACCAGTGAGTTTTATACTTTCAAATATTTTCCTGTTATTAACTAACATCCTTTTGCTTCATCTTAGTTCAGAGAGTTTGGAGAACTTCCATTGACCTTTTCTTTAAGACCAATCTAGTCATGATTTTTTTGGTTTTTATGTACCTGGAGAAAAATTGTATTTCCCCTTTAATGCTGAAAGGAAGCTTCGCCAAATAGATTATTCTTGGTTGGCAGTATTTTTTGTTTTAGCACTTTGATTATATCATCCCACTCTCTTTGTCCTGTAAAGGTTCTGTTGTAAAAATCGCTCATAGTTTTGTAGGTGTTCCATTGTATGTAAGAAGTTGCTTTCTCTTATTGCTTTTCTCTTTACCCTTGACAATCTAATTATATGTCTGCGTGAGGGTCTTTGTGTATGTCTATGGGGTTTCTGGATTTGGATATCTCTTTAACAGGTTAGGAAAGTTTTATGCCAGTATTTCTTTGTATAAATTTTCTGTCCTTTCTCTTCTTATGGGACCCTTATCATATTTGTGTTGGTCCTTTACTGATGCTCTATAAATCCTTTAAGTTGCTGCCTCTCTTTTTCATTCCTTTTGCTCCTTTAAGAAAAAAGAATTTTACTGCCCTATATTCACTTACCCTTTCTTTACTAGATCATATCTGATATTGAATACCTCAATTGAATTTTTCAAAGCAGTTCCTGAATTCTTCATCTGTTTCTGGTTGGCGCTCTTTATATGTTCTCCCTCTATGTTGAAATTCTTAACTTGTACATATATTATTTTCCCAATCTCAGTTAAGTATCCTTCTAAGTACTAGTTTGAACTTTCTTTCAGGTAAGACATGTATATGCCTTTTCCAATGGTCTGTTTCTGGGATTTATCTTGTTCTTTTGTTTGGAATATTTTCATAAGTTTTTTCATGTTTCTTGATTCTGCAGGTGTTTGCTCGTTAGATAAGATAACTTTCTCTTCTACTCTTTACATAGTGGTCTAATGTAGGATATGAACGGTCAGTTTAACCTAAACTCCTAATTTTGTCTATAACTTTTGTGATTGTCCAAGAAAACTTTTATTGTTCTTATTGACTACCAAAAATTTAGGGTGTGTCAAGACCTATAAGTGCCTCCACACATGTGATAAGCACCCAGATACAGGATTATTGGAAGCAGAACTCTCAGACATGGCAACTGGGAAAGTAGGTAGCTAAGTTTCTTCAAGGATGAAAAATAGTGTGCATTTTGTCTTCTTCCACTATGCGGGGCCAACATACATAATCATTGATCCAGGAATGGGTAGGAAGATTTTGCTTCATCCATTAGCAACGATTTGCTAAAGTCTTATTGACTGTGTCAGTCTTGTTGCCTATAAAGTTTGGGCATTTATTTCTGGACTAAGGATTTGGAGTACCACACACATGTGCAACTCCTGCCAGAGAGAGATCCGATGACTTGAATTTATTACTGCTGGTGTATGCTGCTGAAGGTCATGGGGGAAGGTAGTGAGTGAATGCATCAGCCAGCTTCTCTAGTGTCCAGGCAAGAGTATCACTTGCCATTCCCTAATATCTGCTAAATTCCAAGTGTGGCCCTGAGACATAACTTTTTATCCACTTTTCAAGTATGCAGTTTTCAGTGAAATATTAGGAGATGGGTATTTTTGCCTGTTCCCTCTGCAATGAGTCTTATGGGAAAGCTAGGTAAAAGGTGTCTGTTAGCTATAGTTTGTGACACTCATGAATGGAAGGCCTCTTGACTGTCATAATCAGACATTCAGTATCCAATTCCATTGGTGGTAGCAGTAAAAACTGGGGTACAAGCATGTGTATGAACTCCTTCCAGAGAGATATGTACAAAGCAGAGTGGGTTGGAGGGAAGAAGCCAGACAGGTGTTAACTGGCTTGTCTTTGGAGAGAACCAAAACCAATCTCTACCACCTGCTAAATTAGAGCTTGGCTCTCAGGTACCAGCTTTTAAAGTATGCAGATAAAACTGATTCATGGTAAATGTGCTTTTTTACATGCTTTTCTGTGTGGACAGCAGGAGGATAGTTCAAGTGGAACGCTCACACACATGCTAAGGACTGTTTTTGGTTTTTTATGAACACAAGTCCATTGACTTCCAGAGCTGCCTTTGGTGCCCATCCATTCTTGTGGTGGGAGACCTAGAAGTTGCAGTGTCCAACACATCTCTCCTCAGGGATTGGGGGTTCCCTCCAGACTGTACACGATGTATTTTGTTAGTTTTTTCCTGTATATTTTGATGTGGGTAACTTTTTGTTTGTTTGCTGTATGGAAATCAACAAAAAACTTTGTAAATTTCTTTCAGAGGGAACTGCTCTATGTAGCTATTCATTTCCTGTGTCTAAGGAAGGAGTGGCGTATTCAGAAGCTTCTATTCTGTTATAGGAAGCTTTGCCTACCTGTATCTTTTGAGATTTTAATTTTAACTAGTAGAATATAAATGCCACAAGAACAAGACCTTGCCTGTTTTTTCACTGCTCAGTCCTAGCACTTGGAATAATACTAGAATAAAGTAAATATTTTAAGAAGTATATCTTGACTAACAGAGTTAAGCATACTCAAAGGGAAAATATGTTAATCACCCAGTAGTATCCCAGTTGAAATATACATTTTGTCACTCAACAAAACTTGAAAAAGGGAAATAATGTTGACTCCCTTTATAGCGAACCCAAAAGATAAGGTATCAGTAATTTTGGTCTTTATATAGGCTAATTTTCTATGAGCCAAAATTATCAAATTTGTTTTCTAGGATTCTGAAACTTCCAAATATTTATAAATAATTGTATATAATCATACAAGATAACTGTCAACTCTTAGAAGCTTATATTTTAACAATATTTTCTAAAGTGGTATTGTTTAGGTGGAATTCCTTGTATTTGTATACCAGATATATATGTGTGCATGTGTGTGCATGTGTGTTTGTGTGTGTGTGTGTGTGTGTGAAATAAACCAATTGAAAATATATGTTAAAATTCAAGTAATAATCATTATATAGTATCTTGGTCAGTTCATTCTGCCACTATAACAAAAACATATATTTGGTGGTTTAAACAACAAAAATTTATTTTCTCACGGTTCTAGCAGCTGAAAGAGCAAGATTAAGGTGTTAGCAGGATCAGCGCGTAGTGAGGGTTTTCCTTGGGTTGCAACAAGTCTTGTTTCCCTGTATCCTCACATAATCTTTTTTCAGTACTCAGTATTTGTAATTAGTAGGAGAGGAAAGAAGAATGTTTGAGTGGGGGGAAAAGAATGAGTCAAAGATCATCCTCTTTCTTTTATAAAACTACCAACCCTATCAGATTAGGACCCTGTCTTATAGCCTCATTTAACTTGAATAGCCTTTTAAAAGTTCTATCTCCAAATACAGCCAAAGTGAAATTAGGGCTTCAAAATATAAATTTAGGTAGACACACAATTCATTCCATAGCATATAAAAGAAAAAGGCACTGATGTCTTTTAAAAAGTGATGCCCCAACATTATTTCTTTCCAGTGAGAAAGTGCAAATAGATACAACTTAACATCCATCAATATAATGTCATGAGAAAAGGTCTGTAGCTGATGAATATCTGTGGCTACATGTACATGAACATAATACAGAAACTAAGAATGCTTGTCAAGCATTAAGAAATTTGAGAAGACCTTAAAAGACACTTTCTAAGAGGAAATACAAATGACCAAAAGATATATGAAAAAATACTCAGTGCCACTTATAATCAGGGAAATGTAAATCAAAACCACATTGCAAATGAAAAAAAAAAAGTTGTGGTATATTTATTTACACACTGGACTATTTTAATCAATCCAAAAAGATAGACTGATGTCATTTGTGGCAACATGGGTAGCGCTAGAAGGACTCCTCATGCTAGCAGAAATAAGCCAGAAAGAAAAAGAGAAATACCAGGTAGTCTCACTTACAGGTAGAATAAAAAAACAGGAAAATACAAAACAAAAAAAAAAAAAAAGAAAAAGTTGAAGCTGACAAACTGACAACAGAACTAAAGCATGCAACAAAGGAGGGGGAAGGAGAAAGGGTCAAATAAGGGGAGAGATGAGCACCAGAAATTATTTGGTTTAAGGGTGACATGGTGGTGAGAGAACTGCAGAGTATACAATGACATAAAGAAAATATATATGTAAATGATAAAAAGATAAAAGAATTAGAGAGCATACAGATAGTTGGCTATACTTTTTAAAATGGTATATAGAGAAACAGTATAAACTTATAAGAAAGGGTTATATTTCTCCTTGAAAACAAACAACTTTCTTCATGCAGATAGTGTACTCAGAATCTGCAAAATTATGATACTTCAGAAAGATATTTTGTAAATCACGGACTCACTTTGCAAATATGTGTCATAGGGATAGTGATACATTTTCAAAAAATAGAAAAAATAACTAATAAAATATTGTGAATGTGCTAAAGTCCCTTACACTGAAAAACACATACTCTTCTATATTTGCTTTTAATTACCTATCTCAAGCATCTTAATTCATATAAGGTCACATAAATATTTAATGTTTTTATGTAATAAGCAATAGGTGCAACTGGGAGGCATTATATATATATATATATAATGTACATTATATATATTGCATATGCATTTGATGAAAATACATGTCATTTAGAAAATTAGTGATTTTTTGTGAACATTTATTTTGCATGGAACTGTGCAAAATAAAACCTTTTTATTGCATAGAAAGGTTGCAGTGTTGAAGACCAATTATTCTAGTAAGTTGAAATGTATATAGAGAACTCAAATAAGTGAATTCTTTATTCTCTTCAGTAAAATGAAAATAATGCAGTACATTTTATGTAGCTATTAATTGCCAGAAAACAGGTATATTCTATTACTGCATGAATATTCTGTGTCTTTAGCACAGAAGTTATCAAAGAAACATTTGAGTAAAGAGAAGTAGGCATATCTGGAATCTGACTACACAAGACATAGTAGTCAAGATATTCACTCTCTTTAAAGATATAATATAAATATATACAATATATTATTATTAGATAATATATTTTTTCATAGTTAATTGTTTATTAAGTTCCTTTGTCTACTTTTTAATTGTATCATTTGTTTTTTGTTGTCAATTAATGAAATAACTTTTTAAATTTAAAAATTAACCCCTTATCAGACATATGTTAAGCAAATATTCCTTCTCATTCGTTATTTGCCAAAGATTTTGGAAGTTTCATATAGTGGTGAGAGAACTGCAGAGTATACAATGTTTATTTTTGTTTTTGTTTTTCTCCCTGGAAGCTGTGGTTGTATTACAAAATACATCTTTGTGGTAGTCAAGATTCTCTAAAAAAACAGTAACAATATTTTACTGGCAAACTGTAAGCATGTATCTTATGTTCAAGTATTTAAGTAGATTTACCTTTTGCTACATACATATAGCTTTTATCCAGAATAGGTTTATTTCAGACTATTAGTCTACAAATGGCATTGAGATTTCTTCCACAGCCTTCATTTGGGGCCCCAGATAAAAGAATAACAGTTACTCACAAGAAAATGACCTTATAGTAATCTCTAAAATGCAATGATGGAGACATATTTCAAACATTGCTTGCATCATATCTAGTAGAATTCAACTGGTCAAAATCAATGTTGTATATCCAAGCCAGCATCAATTAGGCAAATTATTATACTTCTCCCATGGTAGAGAAAAGAACAGGAAGGAATATATACTAAAAAGTAATATAATTTTAACACTGTCACCTTTTGTTTACAAATGAACCTTTTGTTCATTTCCTTTTGTATGCCAAAGCTATGGTTTTCTTCAGGAATATATAACAAAATTCTCACTAAAATGTCTCAATTCTGGCATCAAGTTCAAGTTTAGAGTCCTGTCATTTATGTTGAACCTAGATTTTTCTCCTATTGAACCAGAAGCCAAGAATTAAAAGTTATTTTCTCCCTATATAGTCAATATAAATGATGGGATGGGGGAAGATAACTATATTAACTGTTCCAAAATGTAGCTAGGTAGGTATATAAATACAGAATGATTTGTTATGGGAATTGCCTCATATTATAGAAGACAAATAGTCCTAAAATTTGTCATCTGCAAATAGAAAAACAGGAAAACTGCTGGAAAGATACTGCCTCAAAATTCCCTAACTCAATACTTCCAATTTGGTGGATACACTTTCTTATTTCCTCATTACTACTAGAGTCAATATTACTAAATCTTTTGTCACTACACTACACAGCCTATTGTTCTCAGTTGCATGCAACAACATCCTTACCATCCTGCCAGTTCTCCAGATCACTGGCACATATTATAGGCTGAATTATGGCACCACCATATTTGTAGAACCAATTATGTGTTAATGATTTTTTTTTGTTGCATAACAAACAAGCACAAAGACTCTGTGGTATACAAAAATAAGCACCAATTTCTTATTCATACATCTGTGAATAAGCTGGAGAATCTCTGCTTCATCCTAGCAAGATGACTTCCTTGGTTTCAGATGAATTTGGACTCATATCGGCTTAAGTGTGTGTGTGTGTGTGTGTGTGTGTGTGTGTGTTTTGAACCTGAAAGAAGTGGAAGCAGTCTGGAGGAAGTTCTCATGGCAGAATACCAGAGCTCAAGAATATTTACCTAAAGGTATATGCATATTTTAAGTCTTGGCAAATCCAAAAATCAAAATCACTAGTCAAATCCAAGATTAGTGGGTAACAGATGATTTTCTCTCTCTGGAGATCAAGTTTGGAGGGAGGGAGCAAATGTTTGCTAAACAATAATATAATCTATCAATAGAAGGGAAAATGTAGGAAGAAGAAAGTGATTGCACATCCAGTTTGATAGTGAATAAGAATGTTTTTTGCTCTTTTTAAAAATCTTTTGTCATAACTTAACATTCAGATCCTTACATATGTCCATGGGAAATTGATACATTTTCCAACTTAAAAAATTGACTTTAAGATTTTTTTAAGAGTCATAAAAGGGATAGGATTCTGGTGTTTTCGTAGGTGCAGAGAAAGAAATAATAGCAACTTAGAGTAAAAGGGAGTGAATAGTAGGAAAGGCAGACTGAGCAATAAGAGACATGTGTTCTGCTTTTCTCTCCCCTACTTCTTTGTTCTTTTGCATAAAAGGGGAAAACACAATATCAATACAGCATAAAAGCAAAATTGAACTATATTCATTAGGTTGGACAACTATCAAAGAATACTATGCATTAGTCAAAACAAATAAAAATGCAAGTCATGTGTGTGTATTTATTTCAAAGATATATACAAGTTCAGGTATAAACATCCCTAACACAGTAAAAGAAATGGGGATGATTAAGACAGGGACTTCAGTTTGAAAACACAGAGTGTAGAGACAAGCAGAAATAGTCATGGTAGGTCTTGATACTCACATAACAAGTATTAGCAAATCTGTGAAGGTGTAATTGCATAACCAAGCAAAGAAAGCAGAGAACTTAATTAAGCTTATGAACAGGAGCAAATGGCCCTTTAAAACCAGCCACTCATCAGGTTCATCCTAGCCTGCATGAAGAGTAGCAAGACCACACTAATTAAAAAAAAAGGCAAAATCAGATTTACTTATTAAAAGACAAAATTGACAAGAGTCACTGAAGGTACAAGGGACTCCTTTGGTACTCTTAACATATAGTCCAATCTCTAATTCAAAAAGCTACCTGTGAATCCTTCATCCACATGCCTCCACAAAATGGCCATTGTCCCACCTTCATGCCAAATGAAGAAATGATCAAGATAGCATTGCATCATCCATCTAGCTTTAAAAGTGGGAGATTCAAATCCAAGGATTCTTCATCAAGGCATCATCAATCTTCCTCCAAATGCACAGCTCTGTCATTCTTTTTGCTTCAACTGTAAAGTGACCCAAAACCACCAAGATTCACTCAAAACAACAGCAATAACCACTTCAAATGTCTCACAATGAAAACAGCAACACCCCAATTTCTCTTCATGTTTCCAGCCAATTCCCAAGCTTCACAGTTTCTAAGTTAAAGCAAGTTTTCAAGCACCAGGTCACACATTTCTCCAATATGCTTTCCCAGGATCCTCACTGCCAGGGCTGGAATAGAAGCCCACAGCATGGCAATCCTTCCCTGCCCTGCTGCGGCACATGGCAGCAACAACTCCATGCCTCTAGCCTCCTTGCAGCAACTCTGCTCTCTCTCCGGCTCCTCACTCTTTCCCTGCACTCCTTAAATCTCCTCTATGTTCCTCTTGCCAAAAGGCTTTGTTTCCCTTCTCCTTGTTTTTGTACACCAGGGCACATTGGCTGCTATATTAATGCAGCATTTTCAATCTTGGGCATGCCCCCAATTTCACCATAGCACCCCTATCAAAGGATCCTAGAATCCATGCATTAATAGACTATGTAACAGAATTAAGAACAGATCACATTTCAAATCCAATGAGAAAAATGGAAAGATGGCATCAACAAATTGAATGCTGATGTTTTCCACACACTGGCTCAGCGCATGGCTCTTTATGTTTCTGTTTTCCTTGGAACTAGTCTGTCAAATGTTATCTAAAATATTTTGTGCTGTATAATATGTGAAGAAAGTTTGGAAAAACAATGTTTAAAAAGTTTTGATTATTCAAAAATATTTTTTAATGTTCCAATGGACCAAATGACATATAAAAATGATGCCTTAGGAACTTTTTCAAATAACATGTTGAAATAGTATTCTATCTGTGCATTCACTTGATGAGGAGGACCTAGTATGTTCTCTGTGGTTATAGTCAAATCTTAAGGAGCTTCTTTGGAACCTACATGATTTTCCTTAGAAGGGAAGCCCTGTAGAATAGAAGATAGACTAGAGAAAGAGAGTAAGGGTAGGGAAATCAATGTTCCTATGAAATGAATAGCTGATTCTGGCAAGATTTCCTAGAGAAATATGACTGGCTAAAATGCAATCATATCAGAATTGATTTACGGTGCCTGGCCTCATTGTATACCAATCTACCATGAACTGAATGGGAATTACTTTAAAGAGGAGGTGGGTTTGCCATAAAGCAAACTGTCAGTTCTGACAAATAAACAGTTTTCCCCTGCTGGCCTCCACTGCTCCCTCTTGTCCTTAAGCTGCAGCATGGCATATTTGTTTGCCAGTGACCCTGAAACACTTCTCTATGAATGATCTCATTGCTAACCCAGTTGGTTAGAAAGCAGGTATATTTTTTACATAGGTCTCAATTATCTTATAGCCTCATGCAATGTGCTTCTTAATACAAAAGATAACAGGAACTGTTATCAAAACTACTGTTAAATGCCAGTAGAAAGAGAAGCAGCATTTCTTCAATCCTTAAGTAAACAAAGGAAAGTTTGGATTGTTGAGAGAGTTCTTTCTGTTGTGATTCTTTGTATTTGTAATATGTACTAATAGTGTATTAAAATTAATTTCTCTGCATTATTAAATTTTATATTTTAAAAATGAAAGTTCAGAATGGTGGAGTTATTTTATAATGATAGTAATAAATATTTCTTTTTTTTCAACAAGTGATGGTGTGAAGGTGGAGAGAAAGGAACAATTTTCCATTGCTGAAGGGAGTGCAAACTGGTCCAACCACTATGGAAAGCTGTTTGGAGGACCCTTACTACTGAAGGGTACTGAAGCTACTGAAGATGGAACTACCATTCAATCCAGCAGTCCCACTTCTGGGGATCTACCCAAAGTTCACCAAAACACTAATTCAAAAAGACACTTGTACTCAGATGTTTATCTCAGCACTATTTACAATAGCAAGGATATGGAAACAACCCAAATACTAGAAAAAACTGAAGAATGATTGAAAAAGATGTGGTATATTTACACAATGAAATATTATTCTGCAATCAACTGACAAATATGACTCATTTGTTGCAACATGGATGAAACTATAGGGATCCATATTAGCAGAAATAAGTCAAAAAGAAAAAGAAACCATATGGTCTCACCTATAATGGGATATAGGGATAATATAAGCAAATGGGCAAGAAAGAGTCAAAATAAGCTAACAATAGAACTGGGGCAAGCAGCAGAAGGGAGGGAGGGAGAAATCAGGGAAGGGCATTTATTATTATTAATGTATGTGCATATATACATAAAGATATAAACAACAAAATTATTAATAAAAATTTCCTTTTATCAATTAAAATAAGCAGTAAACCACCTGAACAAAATATTCCTGCTTCTTTTGCTTATACATCAGCAAAAATATAGTCAACTAAGATGATAATAAAAAGAACACAAAATCTCATGCTGCTGTTAACCAGGTACAGAATAGAGAGATGATTGGTGCAAGGAGAGGACTCATCTTCAGCAAAGTGACACGGTAACTTTCAGAGATTCTATGTTCACCACTGAGGCCCTCTTGATGTGTGTAATAATTTACAAATAGAGCCTTGTAAAATTTTTCTCCTTTCTCTCTCTTTATTCTGATCTAACTGACATACTTTAAACAGTGGTATAATGCACTTGCCAGGATTCCCAATTTCATGCATTGAGTCGCTAGAATCTCTATAAAAGTGTTTCCTGAGTTAGATGATTTTCCTCTCCCCCAGTTCACTTTTTCTCCTGCACCTGTGCTGATTGGCTAACATCACTGCACAAATGGCTGGTCATCCCTCATGTATAATTCATGCAATCAAAACTTTGCAACTGTGCACAGTTTTGAGTCCTATGTCCTATGTGCCCAAATACTCTCTCTAAGCCGTCAAGACTTTCTGCTACCCGGCTGCTCTACTATCATAAACTAAAGCACTAATGAAGTTGTATGAATGGTTCTAGCGAGAGCAGTTTAATCAACACTGCTTCTAATTGGGATAGGCTGACAGGTGGCCCCAAACATTGAGGAATTAAAACACACACACTCACACACACACACACACACACACACACACACTCAAACTCATACACACAGCTCTCCTCCTTTCAAGTCAAAAGCTCATATCCCTTACTGGGAAATGCATGTGAAAAGATTTTAATCAGTGACTTTTCATTCCTGAGGAACAAAAATGATGCTTTAGAAAAATGTGGGCATTGTTTTTAACAGTGTTTCTAAAACCAGCATTAAATTTAATAATTATGTAATTATATCTGAATCACCAAAATGAATGCTTCTGAAGCACTGGGACTTACAAAATATGTTATCTCAAATATGCACATGCTTCTGAGTATATTAATGAAATCAGCCGGTGGTAATAGGGAAATTTTTTTCATTGTCCTTTCTTACATGCATGGTTTCATGATTTGCTGTTATATCCATAACCATGTACTAGTCATTATAAAATGTTGCATATTTTTCCTGTATCATATGAGTCATCTCAATAGTTGAAAGTTTTCCAAATCCTGCTTATGTAGGCTACTCATCCCCCCTCCGAAAAGTAGACTTTCGTGTCTTACTGATTATATTTTTTACCATTTTAAAAGACTATTCCTAAGCACATTTTGTCTTCAGGAGTAGAATATGTTGCTTTATCTAGTTTCTTCAAAGTAGAGTTTATGATCAAATATATTGTTCATCATGCTGTTTGCTATTAAAATACATAAACATTAAAGCAAAGGAAAAACATTAAATCATACTGTATGCTGAGAAAATATACTGAGAAGCAGAAAAAGATTTTTATTTAACCAATAGGTATGCACTGAAAATTTGTTGTGGGAAAGAAACTGCATTATATACTGTACTATATACAAAAAGGTACACGATGTCAATGCAATTCAATACAACATCCTTAAAAACCTTATAATCGAAGAAAAGATAAATGAGAGTTATAAAGAAAACTATGATATAAATCAAGGTGTAACAAACCAAAATAAGCTATAGAGCTTTCTAAAATGGTTTAAAACAGGAGCAATTTCATCATTTTCTGCACCTGAAGTTCACATGGTTTTATTGCTCTATGTATTTTCACTCTGTTGACTTTTGAGAGACTAGCTTTTCTATTTTTTTCCAAGATGACTGTGAAAGTATGTACTGTGATGTTATATGTTTGACATTGCAAGATGTCATTATTGGGGGCAAAGAAACATTTTATAATTAATGAAGAAAATTTCTGAATTTTCATGCTCTCTTAACCAGAATAAATTAGGTCACATATTCACTGCTTCTACATTAAACAGAATAGAATTACCACATATACTTAAGTAAGTTCTACTACTCAATTTGTTAAGGGTCACTGTCCTTTGAAAAGGGTTGAATCTGCTTAGGAAGCTGGGTTTCTGCTATCAAGGAAAGAATAAGAAAATGGTTGCTGGGTAGACAAATGCTTGTGTCTGTTGATCTCGAATAGAGAAAAGAAAAAAGACAAGCTAAACATAATCATGACACTTTATAATTATGAAGTTTGAGGAGGCATTTCTCCTCCTTAAAGGGGAGAAAGCTAAAGCCTATATATTATAAATGCATCAAGATCAGGTAGGGATATGTAGAAGAGCAATTTTATACTTAGAAAGAAGGCTATTAGATTAATGAAAAGGATCTTTCTACTACTAAAAGAAACTTGGGCATTTTTTTCCTTAGAAATGCTGTTAAGGAAGAGATCAGACTACAGAATGAGAAGTAATTATTGGAAAAATACTGTAGAACAGTATATTCCAACATTGAATGTGTTATAAAATTACATAAGTCATGTGTAGTTTTATAGGCAAAATCAGTTTTACCAAAAGAAAGAGGGGATAAATGGAGAAGTAAATAACTTAATTTGCTACTTATTTTCTGTGATCAAAATTAGCAATATGTATGGCTCTTGTTAGCAATATGTGTCTCAGTATAGAGTATGATACTTTACATTGGGGCTAGCTTTAACTTAAGGGAAAGAGGGCAGAGAGAACATGAAAATTGGCTGGCTATTAACATATAGTAAGAGGTCAACTTTCTGCAGATATAAATTTGAAAACTCAAAAATTCTTCATGTGAAATGTCTTAAATTGCAATTAAAAGTTGATCATTTCCTTAGTTATTGAAAGATTTTTTGTTCCTTATTTTTTTAATAAAAATACAGTCTTGAACAGGTTTACATTTCTTGCAAGCCACTGATATAATTTATGAGAATTTGTGTTTATATAAAATTTATGAGAATGACTCAGACTGATTACATGTTTACAAACCATAATCTTAAGAGTATGGTTTTGGGAAAAGGATAGAAATGCATATATGAACTTTTCTACAAGAGAGGAGCTCTAATTTGGGTGTAAGAAAAGATTCAAAGGTTCCTTCATATAAATAGAATGAATATGAATGAATATAATAGATAAAATATGTAGAAGACATTTATTTTTTAATTAATGATAAAGGATAATATTTTAACAATTTAAAGAGATCAATAACTAATTGGTGATGTTTAATAGTAGCAAAGCTTAACTTTTTGAGAGCTGATTGGCCATCTGCCATATGGAGGAGGCACTTTTATTGATAGCAGGACAAAATGAACTCTAATATATTCCTTTTAGTTTAATGTTAACCTGCATGTATGAATATGTTCTCCAAACTATTTCTTTTATTTTGAAATTTTGTGCCTTTATCAGAGTGATGCATATTAAAATCAACAAATAGAAAATGCAAATCTGATTCCATTAATATGAGTAACAATAGAATTTTGAGAATGTTATGAAAATGTTCCTAATCTAATTAGTCTTCAGAAATATGCTTTCTGAATTTGAATCTAGACACCTAGGTTCACTTAAATATTAAAAATACATGTATATCTGCACTTACTGTGCTTATTTTTCTGCCTACTGCACTTGCTAGTGATTGCTGTATTTCCCTCAGCTGTGTTACTGGATTATTTTTAACCTGTTTCCTTAAATAAATATATCCAGATTATATAAATTAATCCAAGATTTAGGCATATATATATATAACCAGTCTTGAGTAATAATACTTATCTAAAATGGAACTAATGTCATAACTGTGGATGTTAGTTTATAAAATTGATGTGTTTATGTTATAACCCAAGTGTGTGTGCATTTTCAAGAATTCATGTATTTTTAAATTGTTTTTTCTAAATTTTTGTCTTTTCAAGCAAGGACTATTTCATTATAACATACAAAGGTAAACATAAGAGAAAGTTCTAGAGTATGAACTTATAACTTAATAATTATTTTATGTATTTTAGTGATTATTTCATTTTAAGAATTACTATACTTGTGAAATTATGTGCATGCCATCACACATTATGAAGAAGGAAAAAACAAGAGTCATTTTTCCTAATTAAATGAATCTGTATAGCAAATTGACAAAGAGGCAAATTGTGTAAACTTTACTTAACTTCAAACATAAGTTTAATTATATAATTTTTAGATTTTTCTATGTAGGTTTTATTTTCCCAGTTATGAAAGTACCCTAGCATCACATTTAAAAATAATGCAAAATGCAAAAGAAATTGAAGCACTCAAAATAATAATGTTTCACAGAACTTTGGCAACCGCTTTCCAACATGGTTGTAAAAACAAAGATGAAATGCATTCTGCATTCCTATTCAGCAGTAAAAGCAAAAAGGGAGTCTCAAAGACAAGAAACTATAGAAAATATCTGATGAAAATAGTCAAGATCAGATTGTTGAGAAAAATAACATAATGAGACACATGAGTCTCTTTAGAAAGAAAAGTACTTTTTATTTTTTATGGAAACAGTATTAAGAAAATTCAATGTGATAGAAACAGCTGTTGACTTAGGCAATTAAGCAGAAACAATGAGGAAGATCAACTTTCAGGGTATCATCCCAATTCTTTGGGGCAAAAAATGTGTGAAAGAATTTTCCTGGTTTAAGTAGATGTCCTTGAAATAACAAATGTAGAGGAATATTTCAACTGACAGCAGTAGTATGGAAAATGGGTATTTAAGACTAGAAGATCAGCTGCAGTGTGCCATTATACTAAGCATATGGTAGTTTGTATTATTATAGAAGAAACCTCAACAGTTGATTTCTCCCCTAAAACAATAAAATTGTATGTAACAGCATGGGAGTTGCCAATATAGAAGGTAGTAGATTGCACAGATGAGATCAAATATAAACTCGCTAGAAGTTTGCGTAATGCCAAGATTTTGAAAGAAAAATAAGCTAAATAGCTTGTGGCAGAAGAGAAAGACTAATTCACAACCCTCAAATGCCTTTTTATATCATCAGAGAAATAAATGACATTATTTTATAGTTGTAGAGGCACCTTAATAGAAAATTTAGAAATATAAAAAGTGATTGTTTTTAAAGCCTACAGACTAAGAGAATAGAGGGAGCAAAAGTGTAAAATCGGTGTCTTAAAGATTGTTCTTGGGAATTAGAATGCTGGATAAAGGAATAAACTGAACAAAAGTTTAGGCAAAATGAAAAGGAACTGAAGAATCATCAAAAATATCTAAATATGGTCATTAACACCTTGAGAATTAAAATGTATTTATTTGTATGTAGTATACCGTATGTGCTTATACACACATATGTAAATACATAGATGGGTCAGTATATGAAAATAAACATTGATGATAGATGATAGACAGGTAGACAGACAGTTGTAAAATTGGGTCTGCAGATTCTTAGCTTTTGCTATGGTGGTAGAAGTCCATGTGGAATGAGAATGTGAAAATGGAAAGGTTTAAAAAATTATTTTCATTTGTAAGCTTTTATTCTTTAAAAATGACTGACAAACATGACCAAAAGTACTGCTGATTGATCAGTGGGGAGAATATATATCATTCTACACATTACTCTGCAATTAATGTTTAATTATTGAAATTGTTCTAAGAAGGAGCACAATGGCATTGGAAACCTCTGGAGGCTTAGGTTTAGAATTCATATATTACTTTCACGTTTTGCTAGTTAAAACAAATCACAGATCAAGTCCAAGTTTGAGTGGCACAGAAATAAACTCTGCTTTTCAATGGAATTTGGTTAAAATTTGTAAAAAGTGTACCTGTTTTTGAACTATACTTCATAGCCTTGTCCTTCTAGGAAGGTGATTTTGCCTTCAGATGTGGAAACATTTTCATAAGACACAAAAAAATTTTTCCCAAGAGATGAACAACTTAAACTTCTCATTTGCAAGTAAATTCGTTTTCTCTCATGAAAAGATTGAGAGTTAGTTCTCCAAAACAATTAAACTCATTAAACAAAAGATATGGAAGCAACCCAGATGCTCAAAAATAGATGAATAGTACAGAAAGCTGTGGTGTATGTACATGATGGAATACTATTTATCAATCAAAAAAGACAAACATGACATTCACACCAACATGAATGAAGCTAGAAGGAATCATGCAGGCAGAAATAAGCCAGAAAGAAAAGGAGAAATACTGAATGATCTCACTTATATGAGGGATGAAGGGAAAACAATCTAACAGACAAGGAAAAATTAAAACTAATTTTTAGCAAAAATTGAAGCATAGAGCATGTAAGGGGGAGGAGGGGCTACCCAGGGAGGGAGGGACGATGGTTCAAGGTAATAAGGTGGTTGGAGAACCCCACGGTGGATAACAATGAAAATAAAATAAATAATGTAATAAGTAATTTTGAAAAATAAAGTGAATAATGAAATCAGAAACAGACACACTGTATTTTATTTATT
>PVHY01005765.1:0-51114 GCA_004024945.1 Uropsilus gracilis | reverse complement strand
CCATGTCCCATATACACTGAATTTTAAACAAAAGCTATGAGAATCATATTGACTCAAACAGAGTAGACTTCAAAATTTGTCTGCCACCTCAGCTTTCATGATATCCAGGTTGTTCTTTCTTCCTTTTGGTGGCATAACTATTTTCAAAGGAATCTTCAAGCATAGCGGTTATAAAAGGTTAAAATAATGAATCTGCTAATACAATGGAGTGTTAATAACATTGCAGCATGGATTAATGAACAAAAACTAATTAGCTCACTAAGACAGAAATAATTCTGATTAGTTTGCTGAGACATTAGGAAAAGACATTTTTTTCATTTATAAAATAAATAAGAAATTAGGAACTTTCTGGTGTTTTGAAGTGCATTTTAGTATTATGGCTTTTAATTAAATTAATTCAATGAAAGGGATAGTTGGCCACTGCTGTTAAATTTTCAACAGTGACCATATATTAAAACAGTGATGATTAAGGCTTTTTAGAAAATTGTATTGAGAGCTCAGCTGGTCTTTTGAAAACTGGAAAGTCTGATTCTTTAGTAGAAAAATAGATTTTTTTCTCTAAATTTCTTCTCAGAGGAGAAGTTTGTTAAGTGTGTGTGTGTATATATATATGTATATATGTGTATGTGTTTGTGCGTATATGTATGTATACAGACACATATATGACACATGTATACACACATATACTCATATAGACACATATCCAACTAATACAGATAACTAATATTTAGATAACTAACATTATAGCATTATATGTCTTATATAGCATTATATATGTGTTATATATGTAACTAATATTTAGACAACTAATAGCTAGATAACTAAAATATATATAATCAGTAATATTTATTATTTGCTATTCATCTTAAGTGCCAAGTGTTTTTTTGAAACATTTTATGTATATGTCTTTTAACCCAAATTTGGAAGTGCATCAAAGTAGCCCCAATTTACACATCAGTTGTAAAGGAGTTTTGATAATAGCACAAGGAAAAAGTTTATACATTCAGTGCTTGAACATATACTTGTCTGGGTGACTCTCTAAATGCTACACCCTTCAGACTCTCCAAGTCTAAGGTTGTGCGATGTGTTGATAACCTGCCCAACTCTTTATGGTATAACTAAATCATTGGCTCCTTTATTTTCTCTAAAAATTGTATACATAAATTCCAAAGTTGTGTAATTTCTCATTTAATATCTTTAATTGATTTAAATAAAAATCAATGGACTCAACACTGGGTATTTCTAGATTTTTCTATTCTAAATCACTTTATATGTTTTTATTTATGACGAGAGGCACTTGTGACTTTGCAGTTGATTACCCTCATTTCCACTGACACATGAAGCATTTAATATTTTCTATTGTTATAACATGTGAGAGGACTTAGGTACAGAAATGGAAGAAAGATGCATACTCATCATTGAACAGTCCTGTATTTTCTTCAATATAAATTTATTATTAAGTAAACAAGTATATAAACAAATAAATATCCTGAAGCAGGAATGAAATTGAAAAAGATTACCATAGCCAGCTTTAATTGACTCTTCATTTTTGTAGTGCATTTTGGTTATTTGGTCTTGTTTAAGTTTTATTTCTCTCAAGGAATTAGTAATTTAAAATGTGACCCATTATCACAGAATATCATATCATATAATGTCATGTCATAGTACGGCATGGCATAGCCCTTCACTTCATATCATGCCATCACATCAATATATCACATCAGTCACATGGCTGACTTCAAGTTTGTTTACCATTAATATTTATCTAAAACTATATACTCATTTAAAGTGGAAATAATTTCTTTTATGGTATAACCCTTGTAGGCCTGTCCCTGCTTGTTGTGAGGCCCAGTACAAATGTACAGATGAAAGTTTACATACTTAATGTCACACATTTAAAAGCTAACAAAGATATAACAGGATTTCAAGTAGAATATTAAATTTCACATGTTTGGTAAAAGGGCCTTTATAATGATGAAGCAAAGACTGAAATACTCTTGCTTTTATATTACTAAAAATTGAGAAAATATCTGAATTTAATTTTTATATGTATATGTCTTATTTTACTGTTAATGAGTCAAAAATTTGACTATGCAATCAAGTGGAAACATATAATTCTTAAAGTAGTAATTACTTTTCCATAAAATGTTTTTTAATCTTGGCAAACTTATTCTTAACAAATATTTCAAACAATTTGTGTTTTATTGACTGTCATGATCTAAAGTTTAAAATGTAAATATACTTTAAGTTGATACACTTTGACTTTTTTTTATAAAAGTTTTTATAAAAGCTTAGAGAATAATATCAAAACTTTCTTGACGGTTTATATTTATATATTCAAAATTTATTTTTCTTCTAAAATTTGTAAAATTCTCTAATGAAAGCAGAGTCCAAATATAATGACTAAATAACAGTTAAATTCAAAGGTTTTTAAATATAGCTAAATTTTACTTGAATTTTTAAATTATAAAGCAAAATATTTTTATATAAAGAAAATTATTAGAATTTTTTATTTTCATTTTCTAAATTTATATGATCCAGAGCCAGGGTCAGGGATCACGGATCGAGTCCCTCTGGGAGCACATTGCAAGACCTAGTTCCAAAAAAATATATCTGGACATGGTGGTGCATGCCTGAAATCTCAGATACCTGGGAAGCTGAGGCTGGGGATTGTTTGAGTTTGTGATTCCCTGGGTAATATGACCCTATGGTTCCACAGGCAAAAATAGTGAGAACTACTCTCAAAAAAAAAAAAAAAAAAAAAGAAGAAAGAAAGAAATTGTTGTTTTCAATACCCATCTGTATTCCAATGCAAAGATTCTATATCACAGTCCAGATATGTTATTATTTAGGCATACAGAGACATATTCAAGAGTAATGTGATTCACTTAATGGTTCCAGATGTTCTTGCTGCTTTGTGAACATAGCACTAATTTTGGTATCTTTGAAAGCATGAGTTGAAACAGGTCTTTTTCAAGGGAACACTTGGTGCTTAGAAAACTGATTCTGTAATCAGTTGTTATGTCAGAGAGACTATCTTAACATCATGCTATCTGAACACAAGGATTTCGCAATTTAATTAAGTTTGCTTTAGCTTTGCTCTTACCTAAACTCATATGCCATGTCAATTCCCTCAACAAACCAAACAGTGCTTGTTTCTTCTAATACTATCAGAAGCATAACAAACCAACCTCGACAGGGCATACCATGTGAAGCACTTCTCTGGGACCTGACTAGTGTTTATGCATTATTCCGGGTCAATGATGAGAGTGTGAGGTGACCTTGAAACCTTTAATACAGGAGTTCTTTTGTGCATCTTTTTTGTACTTGGGTTTCATGGCTGTGCTAAACTCTTATTACAAATAAACATCTGTGACCTAAGACTTTATCACTCTTGTATACCCAATATCTAACTTAGTACCTTGCACAGGAAAAATTCTCACATATTGATTAGAAAATTAATGAAGAATTGAATGAATACATCAATGATCTGAATAACTTAATGGCCTACTTAAACCATTTACATGAGTTAGAGTACTTGTGTGACAATGTAGCATAAGAAAATATCACCCCAGTCTCTTGGAACCTTTTCATTAGCTAGTAATTCCAAAAACAGCAATTCCATTTTTGCTGGATATCGGTCAAAGGGACCATCTAAGAAAAAAAAAAAAAATTGATATTATTGTTCACAGACACGAAAAACTGTTGAATACTTTTGATTTCTTTATTTTATTCTTTATTTTTCTATCCTTTCCTTCCTCCTCTTGTCCCTTCTTCAGGGGTCCCACTTAAGCAATGTGAACATCCTATCAGAATGGTTCAAAGAAATGGGATTAGAACACCAGAGAAAAATTTCACTGTTGATTTCACAGAGGCTCAGCCAGGCTCATCCCTCCTTTTCCAGACAGAGAATTTCAGAACTTTGATTAATATAATGAAGAAATTGATCTATATTAATAAATTCTTTAAAATTTTATTATTTCTTAAAATGATATAGTGGGGAGTTTGAGACTATCAAATATATCATCCATGTGAAGGTAGGATAATTTCTCTTCAGACACTAAATTCCTATAAGCAAGGAAGCAAAAGTGTTTAATAGCTTCCTGGTTGAATGAATATATAAAGTTGAATAGCAGTTCATCTTAATGTTTATCTACCTAGGTCCAAAGGGAAGAATTTTCTTTGTAAAATCCACTAATCTTAATGGAGGCATATTTGGTTAAGATGGATTTTTTGGTCTTAAAGTCTCAATAGCCCAATCTCAGAAGTTTACCCAGGTATTCATTTTTCTGACTTTAGTTTTTGTCAGTCATTCACAGAGGAACAGAAAACCTTATTGCTTTCATCCTGTTGGCTAAACCCTTTATTAGGCAAAACCTTATATAGTTAGCACAGCAGTACCTTGCAAAATATCAACCTTTGTCGAAAAACTTGAATTACTGGCATATATTTTTGCAACAACCTATTGGACTAGGTTGGTTTATTGCTGAGACAGATCACTGTCAAATGATTTGACAGTGGTTTCAGAGCTTGAATTGTGAACTTTTATATGTAGTTAAGTTTTTCTTTCAGATGATGCACTATCTTATCAAGTTTGATAGGTTTTTTACTAAATATTCTATTAGAACAGCTTTCCACAAAAAACTGGTCACCCTCTATGGAAATTCATTCTAGATGACAACATTCTAGGTAGATGTTTTATTAATAGTACTCCATTGAATAAACTTGTATTTTATCAATTTGACAAATATTTATTAGGGTATTAATAAATACTACATTTAGGTTGAATATTTGCATATATTTTAAAATTACCCTTAAAAAGGCATTCACAGAAAAACATTGTTACTGAGAAGTGAGGCACAATAAAATGGTCAACATAAGGAAAATTATATCTGGGATCATGTCTGAAAATAAGGTAAGAATTCACCAAGTAAATAAGCGCTATAAGGTTTTCTAATAAGAGAAAGCAATAAGTATCAATAAATTAGCAAAAGTATGTGACTTTGTAAGCAATTGAGTACAACTGGAAGAGAGGACAAAAATATGAGGAACATTACAATTTCACTAAATTCAGATCATGGAAACAAAAGAAACACTGAAGAATGAAAACAAATAATACAACCAGACTTGAATTCTCAAATGAAATCTGAAGAGAAAATGGAGAATAAGTTTGAGGAGGGAAACTTGGAGTAGAGGTATCTAATAAGCTACTTGCAAGTAGATGAAGAAATGGAATGACTATATATATTATTATATATGAAGATGGAATAAATATATATTTGTGTATGTGTATATATGTTTATAAATGACTGTTATTTACAAATCATATATTCAACAATGAGTTCAAATTTAAGATCTACATTGAATAAACTTACACAATTCAATAAAATGAAAACAACTGGCTCAAAAAATGGGCAGAAGTGCTAAATAGGCACTTCTCTAAAGTGGGCATACAGATGCTCCATAGGCACATGAATAATTGCCCCATATAACTTATTAGGGAAATGAAAGTCAACATAATAATGAGATACACTTAGGAAAATGACTCATATAACAAAGTCCAAGAACAAATATTGGTGCAGGTGTGGATGGCAGCAGGATTCTTATCCAGGTAATCTGAGTTCTAAATCTGATCTCAGAAGTTGGTGCAGTTCATATTTTGGGAGAGGCAGTGCATATGTTTGCATGGTGAAGAGGATAGATGGTTTTCAGTTGCTCTTGGATAGCTGTGTCCAGGCACCAACATCATCAATGCTCACACTGTGATGCTCCCCAGAGTCTAAAAACTCTCTGAAACTCCCAATGTTGAATTCTTACAAAATTACTATACTTCTTACATTTCCAGGAACAAGAAGAACTCTATGGCTTGGAATGAGGCTAAGCTTCCAGATAATGTGGAAATAGTAGTTTAAGAAACGATAGTGAAATTGATCTGTAGACAAAACGTCTGACTTGGTGCCTATCTTTTTAGTCTTTATAGAATACATTATGATTCCTGATGTAACTAGTTTCTTTTGGGCTTGAAGTGCTTGTTTAAAGCACCATATTTATACTGTGGAAATCTATTGTTTAGAGGGAAGGTTTATGTGGCATTTCTTGCGCAGTAATGAGTTTGCTTAAACAACACTGCATAACTGCCATCCTTTGGGAGCCAAGGAAATTGGCCTATTGTAAGTCAATCTTGGCAATGAGAAAATTTACAATAAAATTGACTTCCGCTTTGTGTGCAGTTTATATATACTTGTACAAGGTGAGCTGATAGAGGATATCAGTGTGGGTTTTTACCAAGGAGATCCTCTAGAGACTTGTAAAAGAAATGATTTCTGTCAAGGTCCAACATTGTCTTTTTTCATTTCCAGCTGAAACTTTGTTTTGACATTAGAATGTTTTCTTATGCAAAATGTAATTTATGACTTAGCATTGCACTGATGTATTCTGCTACAGATTATGGTAGTAAATTTTATAGAAAAACCAGTTTTAGTGAAACTTTCTAAGCACCATTTAGCTATGTATAAATTGATTTCCAGTCTTGTTCAAAGATAACCCTAATGAAGCAGTGGGAGACAAATTAAATGCAATCAAATCTGGAAAACAAAAGGAATTTTATTCATCCCCATCTCAACTGAATAAAAGACCCCAAATGTTGAATATCTCTGCTAGGAATTTCACTACAGTTTTTGTTGCAGAAAAATGATCACTGTCTGCTGTACATCCTAGTTAACTCTTTCACAGTGCTGGAAGACTGAGGTGTGGTGTTAGGATGAGTAGGTAGAATCAAATAAATTATATTGCATTGCTTTTCTTTCTCACCTATGTATTTCTGAATTTGGGGAAATAATCCTTGGAGAATGAATATAAGCCTTTGTGATTAACTCATTACATTCCATAGTAGCTCAGGATTAAGATTATAGTAATAATAAATTAATAAAGCAAAAACAATAATTTGGCAAAATTTGTTAAGAGTTTGAACTTAGGTTTTTTGCTCATAATCTGTGAAGGAAGGGGGACCTCATTCCTACCTGTTCTAGTGTTAGAAATAGTATGTTGGTGCATGCCTGTAATCCCAGCTATTTGGGAGGTGGAAGGTAGAAATCATTTGAGTCCACAGGTTCAGACTACCCCAGGCAACATAGTGAGACCTAGTCTCAAAAAAAGTAAATCTGGATGTGGTGGTACGTGCCTGTAATCACAGCTACCTGGGAGGCTGAGGCTCAGGATCATTTGTGTCCATGGGTTTGGGACTACCCTGGGCAATATAGTGAAACCTAGTCTTTAAAAAAGATTTAAAAAATTAAAAAGAAAGAAGTAGTGTATAAACTCATTCATCTCATCATCTTTGTTTTTTGTATGTGATTTCAGGGTTCAGGTGGCCTTGCTGACAATGGATGGTCTCTTTCCCTACAAATGGCCTATCCAATCCTGCCTGTTATTCCCTTTGATTTTCAGATCTTAGGTCTTAAAATAGAAATCTCAATTGCCTATAGTCAGCATGTTTTCTTCCAAATCTAATTTACTGTGGATAAACAGAAGACCAATGCTGACTGATCATAAATATATTGATTTAATATATTTCACTGGATTTACCAACTGGATATATGTGATGTGGCTAAATTCACTAGAGATACATTTAATAACATGAGAGTTATTTTAATGTTAAGGTATTTTAATACAAAGCATATGACGATTATATTTCATTTTGAGATTAATGAAGGAGCAAGGAGCAGGCCAGTATATGCATAATAGTCAGATTTAGCAACCTTTACAGATATGCACCTAAGTATTTGAGATCTGAGAATCTGGAATCAAGGTAGAAGATGCACATATGACTGAGAAGCCACTAAAACAATGAAACTTTCCTTAAATCTGAGTTGTAAACTTGTGTGTGTGTGTGTGTGTGTGTGTGTGTTTTCATGGTGTAGAATTAAATTGTGAATGTTAGCACCAGAAGCCTGAATCCCTTCTGAATAACTACTTCATGCTGCCTCATGTTTTATGCAGATTATGTTTTTGCTAGAATTGCCAGCACCAGACTACATTAAACTTTAATGTACTTAGAGAAGAATTGCATTATAAAAATACTGTTAATATAATTGTGTCCATGTAAAAAAAGTTAAGAAAATTATTTGAACATGTAAAAAGAAACACATTGAAGAGAAGAAAGAGGAGTGATAGGGGAAGAGAAAAATGATTATTCTTAGTTTTAGTTTAGGGCCACTTGATGTCAGTATTAAAATTTAAGACAAACTTTTATAATAAGATATATATATATATGAGCCATTATTTTTCTTTAAAGTGAGCTAAAAGGTTAGTCAGTCTTTACAAGTTAGATTCTACTTCAGAAATGAATATCTAATACCTGTACATATTTCCTAGAGGACTAGAAGGACCATTATAATAACATAATGTAGCATATATATACATATATATTCTGTGTGCATAGTTCATTTTTGCTGAGTTAGATAGATTCATAGTTGAGGATGCATTTCTAACTCATTTTTTCAATTTCCAAAAATATACATTAAATACTAATTCAATATATATTTTTATTTCTTTCCTCCTCAGAACTATCCCTTATACTCCTTTTACCTCTTCTTTTTTCTCTCTATCTTAACCTAGAAACTTTTTTCATTAGTGTCCATTAGTTTTTATAAGTAATTTGCTTTTTTGAACCATACACTCTAAAATGTCCTATACTTATCTTTGTCATTTGCTACCCCAAATTCTTTTGAAATTCTGTTTTGATATAAATGTCAAATATTTTTGGTTTTTTTATGGCAATAATTTTCCATTGTATGTACATAATGATTCAGTTCTCTATCAGTGGGTACTGAAATTGTTTTCATGTCCTAGTTATTATGAAAATGCTGCAGTAAACATCCTGAGGCATACATTTTTTGAATTGAGGGTTTTATGCTTTTTGTATATTTGCCCAAAAGTGGGATTGTTGAATCTTATAATATTTCCATTTGTAGCTTCTTAAGATAAATCCAGATGACTTTTCAAAATGACTATACTATGGTGACAGTTCACAGGTAATACGGTGGTGGGAGAACTATGGGGTATACAATGATGTAAGAAAAATATATATATATATAAGATCAATAAATAAAAAACAAAACATCCAAAATGACTGTGCCAATTTACATTCCCACCAATAATGTAATAGGATTCCTCATTTATAAGAGACATGAGGGATCAGATCTCTCTCTCCTTGTTACTATATGTTCCAGGTGTTCTAGACTGACATCCTCAGTTTCAAGTCTTTAAGCTTTGCTTTGTATTCTTACTCCTTTACTTCTCTGGTAATGCACTCTGTCTTGTCTGCCAACTTTGTGTATTGCCTTTGCCAGTGCAGTCCTGGGTTTCCAAAATCTTTGATGTGGGCTTGTCACCTGAACTAACAACAAGCAGAGTGTGTGTCCCACACTCTCCTGGCCTCTACTATGCCAGTATTGCTGCAAGTGAAGTTTAATGACAGTTCTTCCTACCCCTTTCCACCACCATGCATTGCTCCAGCTGTATGTGGTAATTGTCCATCCACCTTTCAGGGGCTGTTTATTTTGTTCTATTATAGTTTTGTTTTGAATATGTGGAGGAAGGGAGCCTCGTGTCTTCTTTCTGCTGTCATCTTCCTGGACTCTGTAATTTACCATAAGCATTGGCTTTTTATTAATTCACTGAAGGTTAGCTGTAGTTACAAAATCAGCACAATTTGGTGGTTTTGATATACTTTGTTAGAGAATGGTAAAGCACATGATTTTCAGTATTTCTTTCAGAATTTTCAGATCCAGAGGTAAAAGTGGGTTCCTCCCTCCCAATTCAATGATTTTTTTTTCTCTCTAAAGACTGAGGTGCTATCAAAGCCACATATGGCTTCTAGTGTCAACTGAGTATGATAAATTTGGCTTTCACAGGAGCTTATGCCATAAACAGACTTGTCGGGTTGACAAAAAAATAGAAAAATAAACTTATCAGTCTTCTTAACTCTAGACAAGAAACAGACAGTCTTTCTCTTGATTCAATCAAAATTTCAGAAAATTCCATAAAACATTTAATACTTTTGAAATATGTTAGTTTAATGTTATAATAAAAGTTATGATTTTAGAGTAATTTCAAGGATTTTTTTAGTAGTTAAATTGCAATTACTTGCATGTACATGAGACTATTCTCTGTATTCAGAGATTATTTTCAAAATACATTTTAGACATTTTAAAATTAATCTTCCCAAGGTACCTGGACATAGGATTTTCTTTATTCTAAACAAGTAAGGAATATGAAATGAATTCAGGTTATGTCCATAATTGATTTTCAAGTAGTTGTCATAAAATATATTAAACATTATTCCCTTTGCACTGTCCCATTGTTCCTATCCCCACACCCACTCCCTCCCAACCCACATGTCATCTTAGATTACTAGTAATCTAAAAGTAACAAGATATAGGACTATAGGTCCAATACATTAGCTTGTACTGGTCAGATGACAAATATAGATATTTTAATTACACAAATGGTTAAGCCTAAAACCAAGGATTGCAAATGGTCTATGTTTTTATTGTTGGGTTGATCATATATGTTCTTCAATGTTCTATTACTGAAAAAAATCTGTGAAATTAGACCAAAGTGTATTTGCTAATACTGTTAAATACCTCTTCTTATATGTGTTTTCATAGAGAAAATAATGAGAAGATATTTCTGGCTACAGGTTAAATCAATTGCAACACTTCCTGAATTGGACATGTTTATCATTGACTGATGGGTGAGTCACAAATTTCCACACATGCCACACTATTTACACAGTAAATAAAGTTCATCATATATATTGATATCCTGCTTTTTCCAATTACTAGAATGTAGTTTGGGAATGCAGCAGAGAAGAGGGCATGGTTTTGCCCTTACCGTACTTGCTGCCGATAATCAAGTAAGGAAGAGAAATGCAAATAACCAAATCTAAGATAGTACAATGAGGGCATAGATAGACATTTAATTAGTGTTCAGGGCAATAAAAAATAGAGAGCAATTTATTCTTACTTATGATCATCACAGTAAATGAGAGAAATTAACTTACCTTTGGTAGGATTTTGAAGGTCCATAGCAGTATAAGAAGAGAAATTTCAGGCAGAAGGATCAGGATATTGAAGGTGAGAAAACATTGAAGGTGAGGAAAAAATATTCTGCATTGGAGATATATTGCCAAGCCTGATCTGTGAAGAGTAATAAAATGCAAATAGATTGATGAAACAAATTGGGAAAGGACTTAATGCACCTACCAAAATATGTGTGAAACCTTAAATCTCAGTAAGTACCAGGACCAGATATGAATTTTAGGTATGTAGTGAAGAATAAAGGGCAGAACTGAAGCAAAAGTGACCTATTAGTGAACACTGAAAAATCTACATATGAAATGACAGACCTGAATTAGAGTCATGACAATTATGATCAAGAAATGGAGCAGATATGTTCTATACAGTATTTATGTTTAGATCATTTGGATGATTTAGGTCATTTCCATCATTTTATGATGGAAATTTGGATATGATAGGGAATGCCTAGATGATCTCCATTTTTTTTTTCGTGTATAAATGAGCAATATGACTAAGTATATGATATATGGTATGGAGACAACAGTTTTAAGGAGGGATATAATGATACTGCTCTTTGTAGATCTTTTCTGTACTTTTTCATCTTTCCCTGTAGGAAAGAGAACAACTATAAATGTGGGTTTGTATAGAACAATCCTTTTTTATGCCTGTTGTTTTAGATACTGATTAATAGCTGATAAGGTCATAAGGTCATATTAACTGTTAAAGATGCTTGCTAAAAGGAAAGGTGTTCCTTTTTAATTTACCCAGTCATACTCTAAAAGTCAATGAAAGATAGATTCTAAATTAAGCCATCTTGTTCTTATTCTAGGTAACCAAGACCACACCATTATCTTGATGCAAAAACCAATTTGTACAAAACTGCTAGTGAGAGTCTCTGTCAGACTTCTTACCACATTGTATTATGTCATTGTATATATATATATATAAAACTATATACATATATATAGTTTTATATATATATATTTATATATATAACTATATACAAATATATATATTGTATATATATATATATATAGTACAAAACTATTAGTGAGTCTCTGTCAGACTTCTTACCACATTGTGTTATGTCATATGTATATAAGTATATATATATATATAATTTTATTCTAAGTATACACTGATAGGTCCTATGAATGACTGTTGTAATTCTGTTATTGGTCAAAGAACAATATACTAAGAATGTAAAAGTTTACCTCAAATATTATTTGCTATTTTATATTAAAGAAAGTTATTTTAAGGCAAGAGGTTGAACTTTGAAATTATATGGAGAAATAACTGGGGATTTGGATACTATTTTCTAGACTTTTCTCTCACTCAGTAAATAGATTATAATAAAGATTTTATTGTTTGTGACTCCTACTTTTAACATCTACAGATTACCTTGATTCTTCACTCCAAAGTTTATTTGGGTCTGCAGGTATAACAGATCGGCACTTTTAACCACACAAAAAAGAAAAATTATATTCAAATATTTGTGGGTGTTATTATTTTATTACATGTATTAACATTTCACAAGGTTTATAGTGCTAATGTTTCCCTTGCAGTGGCAATTTTCCTTAATCACTGAGGCTTTTAACAACTTCCTAAATTTAGAGAATAGGAGTATAATTATTAGTTGAAGAGGTTAAGTGGGGGAAAAAAGGAACAAGCAAAATCTTAGTTAAAAATAATAGTGTCAATGAATGCAAGTCTGCACTTGATGAAAGGGAGTCATTTGTATAACTCTGATATAGAAATACATTTGAATTTTCTTAATCCCATGATTTTTTAGTTTTCTATATAGTACCCTCATAAAAAACAAATGTTTCAAAATAAGGTGATAGGAACACTCTAGAATTATGTTTAAAAATGAATCAGCAACAAGAATGGAAAAAAAGAAAAGTTACATAGAAAATTGAAAGGAGAAAATTGTAGCAAAGTTATTCACCAAAGACTATTGAATTCGGGTGTTCTTAGAGAGAAGGATGACTGGTGTAATTGCCCCAAAAATCAAAGGGGAAAGGAAGTATTTATTTGAATATATTGCAAGTATATTTTAACTATTTTCAGCATTGATTATTTCAGAATGCATTCAACAGGGCAATGGAGCCATGAAGTAATTAAGTGAAAAACTATCATAGAATACTATTCTTAAGAGAATCAATAGACTAAAGAAATGATACTATGGAAAATGTATAACTGAACATATCAGTCATTTGTGACTAGATATTACTCATGCTATATTTTCTAATATATATTTACATGTATTTAAAATGGTATAATAGTTACACATATTTACAGTGGTATGATATGTACTGACTAATATGTAGTATATATATTTCATGTGATTGCTTTACATATAATTTATGTCCTTATTAAGACATGAAACAGAAATTTATTTTGAATGTCAAATTTGAAAATTACTGGACAAATAAAACATTTATATAAAAACAAATAAAATCCTAATATACTATTTTGAAAATGACTAATATATATGTGAAAATCCATTCATATGCTCACTGAATTCAACCTGTTAAATTAAACTAGTCATGTCCATGTACACACAAACAAATAACATGTTACTTGAGTTGAAAGGAGGGGAATATAGGTAATGAATCAACACTGGGAATTAGGAAATCGAGGAAAAGAAAATAAAAGTCTTCAAAAAAACCCACAAAACATAGAAATTATCTTTGCTAGAATGTAAAATAAAAGTAGATTTATATGTCCTCCTAGAAAAGAGTGGTTATGAGATATGAAGTGAAAAAAAAATCATGTCAAACAACCATAACCTCTATTTTAATGCTTATAGTTTTATATGAACTTAGAGAAAGATATATACTTTTGGGTCAATGGATAACCTTTTCTGCTATTTGTTTAAAACAAAACTCAAAACATAAATTTGAGGAACATTAAATAGATAAAATTTCAAGAAGATATTAAAGATTTTTTATGCAGTATATGAACTTGTCTCTTACAAATCTAGAATTGCTTAAGTACATTTTTTTCTTGCTCTTACACATCTACTCAAGAGCAGATATTATTAAAATACAATAACATGTTTATCTTCTTGGTTAGGTCCAGAGGACCTTATATTTCTAGTAAGTCCATTACCTTCTATATTTCTTGCATTCTATGTGTATACCATGTTGAACTACTAACAAATTTGTAAAATTTTTTTAAATTTTTTGTAATTTGTAGGATCATATTTTCTGTGGGTTTGTCAGATGTGGCTTTATTATATTAAGACATGTCTTCCTTATCCCAAATTTTTCAAGGGTCTTCATCATAAATGAATGCTGGATTTTATCAAATACTTTCTATGCATTGATTGATATGATCATCTGTTTTTTTTTTCCCTTATTGATGTGGTGGATTATATTAATTGATTGTTCAATGTTGAACTATTTTTTTTTGCCACTGGGCTAAATTCCACTGGTTGTGGTGTTTAACTCTCTTGATGTATTATTGGATTTGATTTGCCAAGATTTTATTTAGAATTTTTACATCTAGGTTCAATAGGAAGATTGGTCTGTAGTTTTCTTTCTTTGTGTTATCTTTATTTGATGTTGTGTAATATTTGCCTCATAAAATACATTAGGTATCTACAAGAGTACTGGGGCATTCTTCTATTTCATCTATTCTGTTTTCATGACTTTCTCCAGCATTTTTAAGTTCACCAATTGCTACTTTAATGTCCTATATTTCCTTTAATTTCTTTCTGGAAGATTTGACCTCACTCTTCTGTTTGATTATAATCATACCAATTTTTTTCTTTTTAATATTTTTCTGCATTTTATTTTAAATCGGAGTGATTCTATTACAGTAATTATGAATTCTTCATCTCACAGCAATTCTTTGTGTTATCATTATTTAGATTCTGGGGGTTGTCTTTTCTTTGCTGGTTTGTTGTTTTCAGAAGGGCGTCTTCCTTCCTGTTTCTTGTTTGTAGGGTTGCTTTATATGCTGGGTCACTATGGCAGTTGTGCTACCATAGTTATTGAATGTTCTTACTAGGTCGTGAATGATTCTGCCTGTGTCTGATCTGCTGTGGTTAACTTCATGGCTTCCTAATGACTGCTGCAATGGATAGTTCTCTCTTGTCTTTTGGTAGGGATTATAAGATCAGCAGGGATTTTGGCTCGTGGTTTTTGCTTCTCCACCTGGGTATTTCTTTTAGGCTGTGGGGTAGGTGGCTCCTCTCCCAGCTATACCAGGGGGTCACTTGGGCTGGTGGGGTTAGGGTTTGTGGGTTTTCCTCCCTCACCTAGATGCCTCTGTCTGCTGAGGAGTGAAGGTTATTCTCTCGTTGTGGCCAGGGGGGCTGTGACCAATGGGGCTTTGGGATAGACTGAACAATTCTTCCCCTTCAGGTAGCTGCCCTGTTATTTGTGAAATTAAGAGAAAATAAAAGCAGAAAAGCATAGCATGGTGGATAGAACAAGAACTTTCAAATCAGACAAATTTGAGTTCAAATTCTAAGTCTGTTACTTTGTAATGATATGACCTTGAAAACAACCTCTAAGAACCTTAGTTTCTACAGGTTAAATGTGATCATAGCAATGAAGATGTGACATCTAGTGATGATAGATAACTTTGGTGGAGTGCTTAAATTTTCCTCATCACTTTTTGAATGCTTTTTTATAAATAATCTTATCCAAAATCCCCTCTAGGTATATGCTTTTATTTTAAAAAAAGGTGCCTTGATAGATGACTTTGAGAATTTAATTAATAATGAGGAATAATTAGGATACTGGAGACACTCAGTAAGAGTCAATATTAGTTGCTCATGACAGTGTCAGTGTTGTGATAGTATCTGTGGAGCATAAAGTATGAAAATGAGTTACATCTTGTAAAAGAATTACCAAGTCCTGCTCAATAGCTGGGTACATGAAATAACAAGTAGAATTTAATGACAATTTCAGAAGACTTGGGTATATATCAAGTACAAAAACATTCAGTTGGGTTCTTTCAATTAATTCTTATCAGTAATAGTTATAAGGAACAATTGGTTACTTGATCAATTGTTAATAAAATAAAATTTATAATGACTTTCACAGCAAACGATTTTCAGAGGCAAACTCTCATTCACTATTACTGAAACAAGTCAGGGAAGTTAACATTTGGGATCCCCTCCCACCAAAAGAAGCTTGGAACCCAGGTATGCTTGCCTCTTGTTATCAACACATAAAATGAAATATCCACTGAGATTTGGTTGAAGAACGTTTCTACTAATGGAAATACTGAACATATTAAAGTGATTTTGGTTTAGATAATTTTGAAATTAAAACCCTTTATCTTTTAAATTTTAGGCACATAGTCCCCCCGCCCCCTGTTCAGTAAACACTTTGAAAATCATCACAGCAAAATGCTGTGTTCCATTGAGTCAAGAGACAATCCATGCAATCATTGCAGGAATTCATTGCACCTGGTTGCCTGATAGTTTCCAAATAGTTCTAAAATTATTTCCTTCATAAGAATGATGTGCTTGTGAAGACCTGACTGCTGTGTAATTAAAGCAGATTAGATTCAATGCCACCACCCAACTGAAACTTGTGGGAAAAAAGCTTCATTTGTAATTTAGCTGATCTAGGTTTTCCATAAAGTACCAATTTTTTTCTTTTAAATCATCAATAAAATGCAAGCCATCCTCAGAGGATTTTATTGAAGTGAGCTTAAGTAAGATCACACTGGAATTCTGTGATATTAAATAATAAATATTTTAAGAATGTATGGAAAAGCTACGCATCAATCAAGGAGGACAAATATGTCATGTGCAGCAACATGGATGAAACTAGAAGTACTCATATTAGCAGAAATAAGCAAAAAAGAAAAAGATACAGGATGATCTCACTTATATGATGGATATAGGGAAAAACAAACAAATGAATATGAAAAATTAGATACAATCAACGGGCCTGAACGATGGACCAAAAGAGGAAGAGGGGGAAGAAGGTGGAGGAAGGCAGAGGGCACAAAAGAGTAGGATGGTTAACGGGTGTTAGGGAAATGGGAAAATCCCGGGGTACATAGTAATGTAATATATATATATATATACACAATATATATATATATACACTATATATATATACACTATATATATATATATACACTATATATATATATATACACAAAATTTAAAAAAGAATGTATGGAAAAAAAGAAACTTTCAAATAGAAAAAACTATCAGAATAAAGTTTTCATTGCTTTAAAATATATTTTTACTATTTAATTAAAACTTTTTTTTCTTCCTTTCTTTCGTCCTTAGCATTGGATTACAGCACACTATAGGATTCAGAGTTGTAGGTTCACACATTCTCAGATGTATTTTATTACACCACACCCACTGCCAAAGCATTATAGTCTTGTAATATTGCAAAGTAATAGTATTTGAAATATCTCCTTTAATAGCAGTTAGATTTTTTATCATAACAATTAAGGTTATATGAAATTATGTTAAGCATGCTTTTCTAGAAGAAAGCAATAGAGTGATAGTAAAACACATTTTAAAAAATCAGAAAATAGATGGAATTAACTTTTGGTATAAAAATAGATTAAAAGTGACTTCTAAATGACCAAGGCATTGAAGATGCCAATGGTAAGATTTATTGCTGCACATATGAAGAGTTATAAAAACTTAATAAGAGCCAAAATGTAAAAACTGGTAACTTTTCTCTCCCTTTTGCTGTATATGGGGCAGTAAATTTTAGCTTGCAAGAAAATATTATTCTAACTAAGGTTTTAAAAATTTATATTTATGTCTACTTTTCTACTACATAATTTTTTCAGTATAGGCATTTTCTTTAATGCCATTTTGCATAATTAATATATCTCATGAGTTAAAAAATCCAAATATTTATAATAAGATTGAACTAGAATATTTCCGATAGAAAAGTTGTTATAAAGTTGTTCCAGTTATAAAAATGATGGGAAAGTAAAAGTGATAGAAACAAGAGAACAACATTTTCTTTTCTTTTTAAATTTCTTTTAATAAAAGCACCAATAGCACATTATTTGACTTTTAATGAAAAGGAATAGTAATAGTAATAGTATATATTTATATATATATATACACACACACAAATATATAGTTTCTATATATACATTGATAGTATAGTAATTAGGTGTCATCCTGAGATAATGTTGAAAGCATTTAATTTTTAAAAGGTCTATTGTAATTGAGATTTCTGTGATAAGTTTTTCCCTCTTTTTTGCTTTTTAAAAGTATTATATCTATACTCAGGTATATTCAGTTGTAAAAAAAAATTAAAAACTACTTTGGAATTGAAATATTTAAAAAAGTACAGAAGAAAATCCAAACTCATTAGAATGTTAAATTGCTAAGACAATATAGCATCTATATAAAGTCTGTTTATTGTTAACTATACAGCTTCTTATGACATTTATTTCAAGTGTCTTCAATTTAAATATTCAAACAAATTACAGTATTTTTGTCCTACACAATAAAGTAATACCCTAGGAGATCAAGAGGTAAATTTTAATGAATGGAAAATGTTGTGTAGCAAAATATACTAGATTGCATATAGATTTCTTTTGATATTTTGTTGTGTAAAACACTTTGTGGACTTTAAAAATTTAGAACATTTCTTTCCATGATTATTTATGGTTATTGGCAGTTCAGACTTTATTTGCACACTGTTTTAAACTTTATTAGAAAAAATTATTTCCAAATTGTTAAGAGATGACATTGAAATAAAAAAATATATGGTAAATATGCTTGATACTGCTATTGTAGGAACAAAGACCATCTGAAAATTGAAATTGCAAAGATATAACAATGTTTGTAGATCAAGCCTTTAAAAAATTTCATTTTTTATGCTTTTAGTAGCCACATAAGTACCTGAAATTTTGCATGGAACTAGTATCTGCTTTATGAATCATTTTAATGATGCTTGTATCTGTGTAAGGGGGAAAATGTTCTCTGCAAAAAAATGTTGGAGTGTTTTATGTCAAGGTAATCTCATTTATTCATATTAAAAATAATATGAAACTAAAAAAATCTTATTTGTACTGCTTCAATTGTTTTAAACTATTAAAGTGTGTTAAGCTGTAAATAGATGGTGTTTTCTGTAAAAAAAGTGCTATGTAAATGGAAATATTTCATAAATTAAACTACACAGTAAACAATCATATAGTTTAGATTGTTTCACAGTGAAAGATCTGATGCTACCTTCTGTTGTAATACATTGCTGCATTAGCCTGAATGATGAAAGTTCACATATAGATATCATAGAGGCTTTGGTGTACTAGTATTAGTAATAAAGTCAAATGTATTACATGTAAGATATGTACAATACAGCATATATAATATATAGCAAGGGATCTGTTTAATAATTTATTAGAAAAAATCAGTAGGTTTCTACTCTCTAGAAGAGGTTAATAACATAGTTCTAGGAAAATAGATTCTAGTCTCTGGTGCATTTAATATCGAGTATCAAATTTTCTCTTCCTTTTAAAATAATCAACTTTGGAAAGATAGTTCCAGAAAAATATGTAAGTCAAATATAAATGATAGTGATGAGTGTGGAGGGTTTAAGTAAAAGGATAGAGATACTTTTATATGGTCTATTTTTAAGTAGTTTTTTAAAGTATCTTATTTGCTTTGCAATTAAAAAATCTGACCCAGACATATGTATTATATGTATGCATGCAGAATATACACATATGTACATATTGATATATATCAGAGCAGCTATTTTAAGTGACAATTTTTAGAGCTACCTACTTGCATTAGATTGCTATATAGACTTTTTTAAGGGGAAAAAAACATGCCATAAATTACTTTGGTTTCTCAGTTCTGTACAGGTACTAGCACAGTTATACTTCATAAGTATTGACTTATTTTATGAACTTGAATTTTCATGCAAGAAGAAAACAAAAAGAAGTCCACATATGTCTTTTCTTAAAAGGAGAGGCATTGGAAATACATGGGATGACATCTGTTGGACACCATTCCTTTATTTGCCCTAGTCTGATCAGAATCATCTTAACATCTTCCTTCTTTCCTTTATGCTTTTTCTACCAACCCTTGTCCCTGACCCATGCAAAGGAATTCTTGGGCAAATAGTCATTTGTTTTCTAAGTGCTATTTTTGTCATTCCAAATTCCCTTTCATCCCATTCTTCTGTGCTTTTCCACAGCTGTTGGTATACCTCGACAGTTCACCATTTTTCAGTACCACTCTCTACTTCTCACCTGGAACAATGTAATAGCCTGCTAGCTTCATCTTTCTGCCTTCAGAGTCCCTTATTTTCTAATCTATCATTCACAGAGCAAGCAACATCATAATTTTAAAAATAGATTTAGTGGTATACCTGTCATGTTTAAAACAAAAATAAAAACAGAATATTTATGGTTTCCTGTTACTTAGAAGACAAAATCCCAACTGTGATAACATGGAGATTTAAAAATTTTGGTTAATATTTCTATTTTAAATCCTTAATTTCCATGTATTAGTTATAGATGACTACACTATGTTGACTGACTCACCTTTAGAATAAAATAGACATTTTAAAAATACTAACCTAGTGAGAATTTGTTTTAAATGTGGAATCTACTGGATAAACAAATGCTATTTTTCTCCATTATAGTGATTTTTGCTATGCTCATCTAATCTAAAATATGAGCTGAAGGATTAATGATATGTCAGGTCTCCTTTAAATCTATTCTCAACGGCAACACAAACTGTAAAAAGAATCCACACTATTTAAGTGGAAATCCATCAATCACAGAAATGAGCAGACTGCAGGTCCAGGTCAATACCTTCCAGCCCATTAAACAGAGAGAAGGAAAGCAAGTTTGCTTATATTCAATATGCCAGTGAGTGGGGATGAATACCAATAATGTAGGCATCTGACTATGACTTGCCAATATTAACTTGAAAAATTATCAATCATTAATCCATCACAGTCCTAATTATTACTGAACTTGTGCATTAACAGGAAAGGAAATTTAATGAAATAGGTTAAAGTGCTTGGGTTTAAAATAACCATCTTATTAGATTATATCTAAAGATTCATCCTGGTCTTAATGAACATAGACATTTAAAAGGAATTCTGTGGCAAGTTATGAAAGAAGTTATGTCACAGAAGAAATTGAACATTCTAAGATCTACTTATCCTTAAAAGCAGAAATCTTATCATTCTAATATTTATACATATGAAATACCTGAGTGCATTTTTATTTTTTTTAATATGAACATGGAGTTATGAGTGCTCATCTTGCTCCCCTTAATCAAGAGAGATTCAATGACAATTAGAGGAAACAAAGTTTTCACAATAGACTAAGATAGTGTTTGCCATTAACATGATCAGAAGTTTAGTTGAAGAGTCTGGATAATGAAATCTGAAAGTGAAGCTTGAGTAGTTTAAAGAGAAGTCAGGCTGTTCAGTTACAAATGCCTATAATATTAAATCTGGTCCCATCTGTAATTTTCATCCTCTCCTTTACCCTGGGTAGGTATGGGGGTGATAACATCCTTTGCTTCTTGAAACATGCCTCAGAATATGTGCAGAGTCAAGTACTCATGGGACAGATCATCATTCAGTTTCATAACGTGCTTCTTTAGTCTTTTACAGTTTTTTTTTTTTTAGTTTTGTTAATTAACTACTATCCTGGCACAAAAATTTATTTGTAACAATATTAAATTAATAGCCAAAGAAAAACATTAGCTAATGAAATTTTTAACTCTATCTTTAATATCAGTGTTTCTTTCCATTTCCTTTTACAAAATTTGAATGTGTCAGCAGTGCCGAATTTTATTGTTGTTGTTGATTGAATTTTGATATAGAACTATTTTTTTTTTGATTAGAGAATGAAAGCAGGGAGAAAAATATCCTGCAACTCAACAGCAGTGAACATTAGCAAAAGAAGTAATGCCTAGAAGTGATAGTTACAGGTGAATGCACAGTACCTAGATGTGGCTTCATAGTCTATGGCATGGGTAGATATTGTCTTTGATACTTTGATCAGAGTCAACCATGAACTGTAGGACCATCAGGACTCCATGAAAGCCTAAGTTGTGCCTCACACATTGTCTTTATTACTTTCAGTGGCCAGACACTAAAACAACACAATGAATATAAATATACCCTGAAATTCTTCTGATGATTTTTGCAGCAAGACTTATTTAGAATAATCAAAGACTCAATAAAAAATAAAGTTAAATTATATTAAAATATAATAAAAATACATCTGGATGCTTGTGAAAAATACTTCAACAATATTTGACCACTAACAATGTTGGGATAGATTAATTCTTCTCATTTTTGGTACAAAAGATAGATCTAAGGTCCCACTATATTGCCAAAAAGATTGGAATTTACAAAATAGGTGTTGTCTTTGAGATATTACCTTATCTATCCTATTTATTTCAAGTATAGTTAAAAAGCCAATGTGCTCAAATTAATGCTTACATTTAAATCTGCAAATCTTTGGTAACTCATTTTTTTTTTAAGTATATAACTTCACAGTAATATTTTCAAGCAAGGTCTTTACTTGTAGGAGGACTGTGAACCGATTCATGGGTGACACTTGACTTAAAATTGCTCCTTTTGGTCAAGATATTTTGAACTGCTTTCAAAGTGAATGATTTGATAAACTCAGTGATAAGTCACATGACTCAGAGTATCGGATATTAAAACATAGTCATTACTAGGGCCATTTTTAAAATAAGTTAATACATTCTAGAGATAAATGGCAGGAAAAAATGCCTAGCAAGAAAATTATATTCACTAAACATGAAGAGATTCATTTGCACATTAATTATTAAAATATTTGCCAGATCATTTAGCATCTGTGTTAAAAAAATAATGCTCTTTTCTAACTACATCAGCATCCTGTTCTTTTATTCATAATCAGCTTAGTGTGTACACTTTTGTTTTTACAAACACTATCATCATTTCAATTTAATTCCACTTTTCAAAATTATGCTTGCATATATTTTTAAACATCAGATAATTCTAAAAACTTATAAAGAAGTAGAGCGATTCTTCTCTTCCTGCCAATCCTATATACCATAGGCTCTCACTTTGTTTAGAAATTTTAGTGTTTTTTTTTTTTTTTTTGGTACTGGTATTCATATTTATAAATAACAAATTTGTCATGGGTTTCTTAAATTTTTAATTTTAGGGTTATAGAATTTAGAATTATTAATACATATGAAAATGTAGCTCTGTGAAGGATTTTACCACTTGAGGTATCAACTTACTCCACAGTTTTCAGTGAAATGCTCCTAATTTCATCAAACTGTGTTCCCCAGACTGTTCCTCTACAGTAGAAAACCAGCACACCTCTGTCATGCTGAGGAAAGGGTATCTAAAGGCTTAGTACATGTATAGCTAGTAGTTTTTTTAACTTGAGTTCTATGTGTATCTCCCCACTGGGATAAAAATCCTGAAATTTGGGGGTTTTCTGGTCATAGTCAGCTTACTCTCTGGCATCTGTTCTTATAGATAAACTTCAGCTTTCTTCACTGTGCTTAGTCAACAGTCACATCTACCTGAATTTTCTAGTTTCACAAATTGTCACAATCAACTCTTATCCTGTTTTTCTTTGTTCTTGCAGAATTACATGTTCTCTAATCCTTTTATTTACACATATGAGAAATTTTCTAAGAGAACACAGCTACACACATTTTGTAGCTGTTTGTAATAAAACAAATTTTGTGTTTTATTAATGTGTGTCCCTGCTATTTTCTGACTCTTGTGGACTCAGGTATACTTAATTACAATGTAATCTTATTATAAAAGCAGATTTATATAAATAATTGAAATATTTGTAATCTCTTCTGCCTATAATTATTTTTAATCAACTATCTTAATTGAACATTTTGTGTATCCCTCTACCATTACTTCCTTTCATATAATAGCTATTGTTACACTGATAACACGTGATAATAACACTGAATTCCACTGACAACATAAAAATGCCCATTTATATTTTCAAATGACCACACAATATTAATTAATCAATATTCCCTCTAGCCCTATAGAATATAGAATTTTTTATTTACATTTATTTATAAGTGGTCTGGGACACTAGATTCCTGCAGTCAAATTCCTGCAGTCACCTCAAAATGCAGTTGTGATAATACCTCTAATAGAAGTCAGGTGTTTTACTGTAACATCAGACCATCATCCATTTCTTTATAATCAAATTCAATTTAGTACAAGGAAATATCTTCCAACAGAACAAGTTGTCACAAATATAAAGTATTTTAAGAAAAACTAAAAACATATATAATTTGTAATTATATCTTATAGATAACCCAAAACTTTCAGTTGGAGAAGGGACGGTCCATCTGGTATATTTTTTTAATCAATATCTATCAAAGATTCAAAATAATGTAGTACTTTCTTAGACAAACCAGGCACTTGGTTACCCAAAACGTGAAAACCTATGTGTATGCTGTCTTTTCACTCAACCGTGTAATACAGCACTTTGCCATCTCCTTTCAAAGACTGACTTTGTATCACACCATGCATTTTATAATATTTCTATCTAAATGCAGATTTCTACATTCCATGTGTGCCATGTAGTCAGATTTTCCATAAAAATACCAGCAGGAGAGTACATTGAAATTCATTTTGCATATTAAAGAAATCTCTCTTTGAGATTCCTTCTTTTATTTGTTTTATCAACTCAAGCAATAAGCAAGAAAATTAGAGTTTCAGCAATGATGGAAAAGCTATTTATGATTTTATCAGCCTTGCTGCTTTTTTTCCCCCTGCTTAGACAATTTACAGACTCTTAAGAGCAAGCCAGTTTAAAATGTTCCACTAGAAAATGAAATAAGTCTATCTGTATCATTTCATCCAAGTACTGCAGTATTCTATTACCTGGCGACAGCTTCACTTTGAGTAACATGCCCCCTGAATGCTTTTCTTCCCAATATCTACAGCACACATAAAATATGTCCCATAGGGAGATGTTCCACTTGAAAACATTATTACAAATGCCATACTATTTTGCAGCATATATCTTACTGGCATGGTTAGGTCAGAAATGCAGTCAGAGTTTAACAAACAGAAAATAGTGTCTCTTCACACTTCTTGCAAAATTTTTAGCAGAGAAAGCAAATTTGAAAATGACTGTCCTTGGAATTATGGCACATGTCCAACTAATATTATATGCAGTTAACTAAAGCTTTCCATAAAGCCATGGGCAATTCAGCATGGAAGGAATAAACATACGGAGAAATAAAGTGCATATACTATTAAATAAACAATTCTAAACTTACAAGTATAAAATTAAAGTTTAAAAATAGCATTTCCATGGTCATTTTATAAAATCCACATCACCTTTAAAATTTATTAAAAAGAAAACCAAGATAGATTATATATACATTCAATCACATCCAGGTGAGTTTCTATTTGACATAAAGCCTCTTATTTAAAAAAGATAGTAACAGAATTTTGAATGATTTAAAAAAAAACTTGATCTCATATAAATTGTTGAATATAATTTCTGTGATGACCTGAAAATAAATTATTTTAAGTGGATTGCTATTCTGCTCTTGTGTAGATAGCTTGTATTCATAGCATTAAAGCAAGTAGTTTCCTAGTCTATTTTTTAAAATGTTCTCACAGCGATTGTACATTTAAAACCAAATTAATTTGCAATTTAATTCTGAAATCTATCTTTTTGCATTTTAAAATAGCAATTTTAGTTTTTCATTACTGACTATCTCTGCAACAGAGTGAATATGGAGAGAAACAAAGTGCTGTTATTTCTCTGTTAAGTCTCAATGGGCCAAATTCATAACACAATGAAATATATTAATATGTAACATAAGCTGACATGTTTATGAAATTGTACTTCTAGTATATTTGAATGAGAGAACAGAACATATAATCCACCCACTTTTGTATTTTTAAAAAATTAAAATTGTGAATGATTTAGCCCTGATTTTTAATAAGCATTATGTTTGTCATTTGAGTTCAATCAAAATGGACATGCTTGCAAGAATTGAGCTTTAATCTGTATTGCTGGGTGACTATGTTATGATCCAGGTACAGAGACATACTGAGTTGTCAATGATCTGGAAAATGGCATGAGGTAATATTTGACTTTATGTATCTTCTCTTCTTAGTAGAATGAATATTCTAATTACTATACAGATTAGCTATTACTAGGATATAATTTGTGTTTTTCACCACATCACCTATGAAACTGCTTAATTACATGCACGCTAATCTATATTTCCTTCTCATCAAATCCTTAGCTAAACATATTTGCCCTGCCTCTTTAATCATTGTATTCTAATATTTTATTCTGTTCAGCTGGCAAAAGCAAAGGCAAAAATATTCTATGTGGCCTTCTGTGGGAATAAGAAAAAGTCACTATTACAGAAGGAAAAATCATGTATGTCATAGATTTTTTAAAAAGAATTTAGCATGCGTATCAATAGAAAGGGAATGATTTTCACTAGTTTTAGAGAAAGTAGTTGGAACGAGAACTTACTGCAAGGCCAAAAAGACAACTATTGTTGGCAGCTTTAAAATGAAACGAAACCTTCCAGCAGAAGGTTGCACATTGTCCCTGGTGAGACAAAGAATTAAATACTTGTCACAGGTGATCTATGGCTGACATTCTGAACGATATGGCAGAGTAAGGTTGCAGACCTCTCTGGTAGCTGTTTTCTCCCAGTTGAGCAATGAAAAGCCAAGGACAAAGCTTCAATTTGATGGTCTTTTCCCCTTCAGACTATACTTTCCACTTTATCCACAGGAATACTTTCAGAGAGAGAAATAAATTTAAGTTAATCAAAGAGGTGCAATGGTATCGAAATAATCTTTTGCCTAAAATTCTAGTACTCTGTCACTATTTACCTAAATGTTAGTTCTGTATAACCTGTTTAGTTGTCATAGTGTTTAGTTCCTGAGAGCAGTCCTCTGTCATCAGTGTAGCATAAGGTAAATAGATTTTACTGAATATCTTATTTGATCTCCCATTCACTGTAGATGGACACAAATCTAATTTGGAGGCAGGATTTGGCATCTGCATTGAATACTGACTACCTGAATTTATATATGAAGGAGAAGATAGTCTCTTCTAGAATGGTCTTTCTATTTTCTTCCTTTCACTTTATATTTTCATAATGGTAGTTGTTTAGAAACTCATATCCTTGAAGAAGGATTTGTATTAGTCATGACCTGGATCTTTGTGGTTACAAAGTTGCATAATTTTACGATTCAGTCTACTTATGTGAATAAGTACTTATGTCAGTCTACTTATTCCAAAGAGGGAATGTTAGGTAATGTTCTTATGAAGACATTTCTTCAAAATTTTCATAAATCAATTTATGATTTTGAGTTGACACAGAGATAGTGAATCTAGAGAAACAAGTCATTTTATGTATTTTCAATATCATTCTTCTAGAAAATCTATAGGATCAACCAGAGTAAAGCAATTTAACTTTCTATCAGAAAATTAGCCATGTTCTAGTCTGTTATATGTAGCTTCCATTGACCACAGACAAAAACAAATACAAGCTATGTTTTATGAAGTCAAATCACAATGACATTAAAATACTCAAAGGTTTATATGTGTAAATAAGTATGTATAAATGTCAATGGTACATAAATATGCATTATAGACAAATATGCACACATTACAGATGGATTTTTATCTCCTTAGTATTTCAATGTGAATTGACTTTCAAATTTTTGAAGTAATAACATACCTTTTACTTTGAGACTATGCCTATCTTTGAAACTCAGATATATTTCTAGAGACAAGCAGAAAGTTGGGTTATTATCTTTAAGTGATATATTTAAGTATTTAAAATATATTTTTTGTATTGACTTCCCTTGTTAACAGAACTTTTTCAAAAACAGTTTCATGTAAGCCTTATGGAATTACCTTTATCAGCTGCCTGGTTCTTTTTTTTTTTTTTTCCCCATGACTATCTTCAATTTTCTTTCTTTAACTGAACTCTTGGAAGTTTCACAACTATATGCCTTGGTATAGGTCTCATTACATTTATATAACAAGGTAATCTTTTAGCTTTATAAACTTGTATGTTTTGTTACTTTTCTAAGTTTGGAAAGTTTTACTCAGTTATTGCTAAATAAGTTTGCTGTCACTTACGTTCTTTTCCCCTTAGTAATATCCATACTTTACATATTGACCTCTCCATAGGAACTAGATGATTACTGAAATATTTTTTTTTTCTTCATATTTCCCTTTCTTGTTATACTTCAGCCCTCTGTGCTGAAGCATTTTTAAGCTCACACATTATATATTCAATTTGATCTATCCTGCTTCCATAATGTTCTTGATAATAATTCTTCACCTCAATTGACATTTTTTACATGTATCTCTGTTGTCTTTTAAAAAAATCAATTGCTATTTCAGTTCATTAGTTTTAGTTTTTAGGTCATTCTTTGGTTTTATGAGCCTTCTTGTTTACCTTTGGTCAAGTTTTTTAGTTTTCCTCCATTTCTTTGAATTTCTGATCATAACAATTTTCTATTCTGTATTTTGGTATGAAGATTAAATGGTCCATATCTTTGTGGTTAGATTCTAGACAATTATTATTTCTTTGTGATGACATATTACCTTGAGGTAATGTCAAGGTGCCAGTCTTGTAATTTTCCCTTTGTTCATTTGGCTACTTTTGATCCTCCCCCTGTTTTAAAAATGTATCTTAGCAGTAATTTAGATATTTGTACTATTTTCACTTTTTTCTAGAAGGTGGTACTGTTTTTGTTACTACATTTTGCCTTCTCCAACTTCTGTAAGTTTAGAGGCCAGATTTTGCAGCTTCTGACTCAAAATGTTGAGGAAGAACATTGAAAGAGTCCTCTTGTTGGTAGGAATGTAGTAGAGCAGATGACTTGTGTTTGTGTTACCCATGATATCCCACTTTTGGGATATACCCACTTTTCTCTAGTGGTACCAGATCCAAGTCTCTGCAGTCTGTACATTGGCAGACAAATACTAGGTCCAAAAATGTGCAGTTTAACACACTTTCCTTGTCATTTTCCTTTGAGATCTGACCTGCTGGGAGCAGCCAAACTCCTCTGCATATATCTCCTCCTAGTCAGTATTGTGTGACTTTTCACAATATTCATACTATTCAGCTCTCTCCTCTTTAGGGTTGAAAGCCAAACATTACCATGGTTTGAACTGCAGTCTCCTGCTCTGAGCACAGCCTCCAGGCTTTCTTTCTACCCACTTTTTGTTTTATGAAGCATTAATCTCCTCAGTGTTTCTTCTAGTGCAGTGTATGTTGGTCTCTGAAGTCTGGTTTCCAGTATCTAAGAGGAAAACTTTTTTTTTGTCCCTAATCAATAGACCCTTTGGTTTCAATGTCTGTCTGAATTAACTTTTAGATCTTCTTTGAAAGTAAAGCAAGAAAACTCCATTGATACTATTGTAATATAGTCTCCTAATTTCTACATAATAATATTTGAATAGATTCAGAATATTTAAACCCTTTCTACCTTCTTTTATGCTCATAATTATATACATATACATACTTATTTTAACTATCTTAAAGTACAAAATTCAGTAGAATCAATTACATTTGCAATCTGTTACTATAACCCTCTTCTGTACATATTGACCATTTGCATTTCTTTAGATAAATATCTATTCAAGTCCTTCGATCATTTTAAAATTGATTTTTTGTTCTTTAGTCCTAAAAGTTTTTTTATATATTATGAATATCAAACTTCCATCAAATACATGCTTTTTACTATTTTCTACCCATGTATGAAGTATCTTTTTACTCTCTTGTTAATGTTCGAATCCCCCCTTCCTTCCCATTACTTCAAGAAAGATACCTAGTATCTTCAATTATTAACATTGTGCAATAAGTACTCATATTCTTGCATCTCTAGTGTTCTGAATTATGCCTTATGTAAGTAAAATTGGTGGATAAGAGCTATTTATCTTTGAAGCCTTTTATAGAATTAGCTCATACATTCTATGCAAGTTATTCAACAGGAAGTACAGTGATACCCAATTTCCCCAATGTTGTCTCTCAAGTTATCTTAAAAACTGTAACTCAGATTACCTTTCTTTTTCATCCTTTCATATGATAACACATTTTTTAATGATTGTATGTTCTTAGAAAATTACTCATTAATGTATACATGGGGAGAAATTTTTCAAACAGTTTCAGAAAATTAATTTTTTTAATTCAGTAAACTGATTAGCACATCTAGGAAAATGCTTGAACAATACATTTTAAATAATAATGTTTGACTTATTAAATTAATAATCATTTCTAAAGTTAATAATTATCTACTTCATTTACTGCTCAAACATACCTTTTCACTTTCTTATTTGCTCAAGTAAAGGTGAAAACAATAAGTAATTTTTGCATGTAAGGAAATGTATTTATATAGGAAAATGTTTATTAAATAATACTCACAACTTAATAGTCCCTTGTCACAGTTTTGACTTCATATGTGTTATAAACTTTTATGTAGAAATTACAAAAGCAAACAATTAACACCTTAAGATGTGATTATTGTAGTAAAATAAATATGAGATTTTAAGCCCAATAATTATCTGTTGTAAATATTTATAAAAACAAAAATAACTGAAAATATGCAGCAATAAACTGTCAATGCTTCTTGCATATAAACTATGCAGTTAATTTATACAAAACAATTCATATTAATAAACATTGCAAATGAATATATTGACTATTATATCACATTGATATTCATCTATTTAAGAAATACTATTATGTATCATGCCATATAGAAATTATGAGGCTTACAGTCACATAGATCTAGGTTACAACTTAATTTGGACATTACTATCTGTGCGACCTAGGGCAAGTTGCACACACTTTTCAAAATGTTAATACCTTTAACTGAAATAAAAATGATAACATCAGCCTTCTGGGGTAATTGCAGTGATTAAGTGACATAATGTTTATATTTATCATATTTATATCATACAAATAACATATGATCAATAAATATTAGTTTTCTTTTAAATCGACGTGGTAAATATCTTTAACTTATAACACATAAAAATGAATTAGCCAGGCATTTCCATGTGTTACTCTTTCCCAGAAATATAAATAAAATAGTTTGTATCTAGTTTGATGTCTGTTTTCTATTAGTCTCTAGTTTATTATAGCTATATTATTTTGTTAAAATGCGTAACAGCAGCCTGTGGTGTTATTTAAACAAGGAAAGATTTGTCTCTGAAATTAGAAACATCTTTATCTCTAATTCTAAGAATTGCACTAATATCAGTGGGAGGTTGATGTGGCTGTAATGCATAGAGAGACAATAATAGGAATTTCTGTCTAACAACTAACCAGTGGGTTCTCTCAGAAAGGAAATTCCATATGTCCCTCCTGTTGAGATGCTTTAATTCAGCAGTGAAGACTTTCTTACTAATTAACATGTGGGTGTTTATACAGATTATGGAATAGGCAGTATTTGTTTTTAGGAAAGGTAATTGCTTGAAAAACTAAAGTTGATTCTATTTAGAGTCAGAGATTTATGTGATAAACAAACCTAGTAAATGTTGCATGCAGCATTGCATGCATTTTGTTCCTGTTCTGTGAGTGTCCATTTTTAAGGCATGTGAACACAAATCAAGCCATGGTTGATATTTGACAAATATTTCTTTTAGAAATATAAACATATTTAAAATAAAAAGATAAGAAATTAATGTGACTTTAATCATTCTGTGAGATTGTTGATAAGACCCAAGAATCTGTCAGTATGGTAAATGCAAAGCATACAGATTTTTCCAAAAAAAATTTATTGTTATTAGCTTAAAAGAAAAAGAGCCAAACTGTCACTGCATGAGAATATCACTACATCATACAGAAGACATGCTTTCTTCTAACCTTGGTATTTATTGGCCAATTTTTTGTATAAACTTTGACCCCACTGATTTGCTGTGTTGAATCAACCTGTATTGCCAGACCACCATTATAAAAGGATGAAATCTAAAAAAAAAAAAAAAGAAACATGTAAATTTGATAACGCTTATTCTATAATTGCAAACAGAATGTTTAAAAAATGCATTGAAAGCTAACACTTTTAAAATAGGAGACATAATCTCCATTTTTTATTACAATTCCAACCTGATTATTACTCTTTTCATTTGTGATTCTATTTACTTCTCCCCTTCCATTTCCTCTGAGAGTCATCCTCATGAGGAACAAGAACTGGGAATTCATAGAGGCACAACTTGGTTACAGAGTTATCTCATTTGGCTTTAGTTTCCATGGATCTTAAGAAACAGGAAAATGTGTGAAAGCAGCATTTATGATCCTGAAGGGAAGAAGGTGCCTGCTCAGAGATGCTTAATGCTCTCCAAGCTTATTTTTAAAAAGCACCATTTGGGCCTTCAACCAGTTCAACTCTGGGGTTTGCTTCTTGCTGCTTTCATGTTAAAAAGCTCCTTTGTCAAAACCCTGAGGCCCAGTGGTGATAACTGCAACAGAAAAATACTAGTGATGGAAAGATATATTTTCAATAACCCTTGACTTTTATTAGTTCAGCCACTGCTAGAATAAAGGGTAAGTGGACCCTTGATATTTTAAATGTTCATTGTCCCCCCTCCATATACTTCCCAGGTCAGCATTCTTTACTGATGAAAATTCTGGTCTGGATCTTGGTTTGCTGTCATGGGGAGAAGTGTCGGCAATATTATCTACCTCTGAGCTTTGGTTGTTATTCCCAAAGTCTGAGATCAATAATGGTAGCTTGAGCTTTGTAGTGGTTTTCTTATTTCCATCATGTCTGAAAACCAGTCATCAGATTAATAAATCTCTGAAAGTGTCCTGAGGGTTGTAGAGGTTTCCTGAAATGGGCGATCAGTACAGTCATACATTGATCATTTAAACAAAATCAAGAAAATACTTAAAATGCTTTATGAAACTTCTCAGAAGAATGTGATGTCTTCAGGCCAATTTTATGAATAAATTGTAAAGGCTGTTTTTTAATCCCTTAAAACTATTACTAGCTGCAATTTTTAAATATCCTCATTATATGCATACAATGACAAGTATTTAACATGAAAACATATGGAGCAAACATTATTTCTAACATAACTTTATTTTGTTTTTTCAAAACTCAGAAAAGTTATTTAGTCTGATCTTGCTAGGTTTCATCTTAGATTTCACATTAGACAATATTTCTTACCTATGGCATTTCTTTTTTAAAAAATTTGCTCAAAGGTCTTAATCCAGTCTAACTGCGCATATGTCCTAGGATAGATAGCAAATTTATGCATTAGATTGAAGACATTTTGACTCATGTATTTGGCAATAACTTAAAAGTCAACCTTCAACTATGTGAGAGGTGAGCTAGATTTATTGCTCTCTGGCTTTCAAAGCAGTGTTCTCAAGCTTGTGATCAAATGGCTAGCTGATGTAGTAGAAGGAGTGCTCATATGAAAATTAGGAAAAGTGGGTTATACTTGACTGTTGAAACTTGATTTGGCAAGTTAATTCATGTCTCTGGACTTCCAGTTACTCATCTGTGAAATGAAAGAATGTAATTATGAGAATATTTTGAAATCAAAAATTCTGTTTTTATTGGGAGGTACCATTTATAATTTTTCAAAACTTTGGATGTCAACTTAAAATTAAATGAATTGAAAACTTTTTAGGAAACACTTCTCATATGTATGGATTCATAGGTATTTTCTGTCATCTGATATTGGTAGAATATATTTCATTCATTGTAAAATAATTTTAAATATAATCTTACCTGTTCTTTGGATTGTGATACATATGAGTGAGTCTAGAAAGAAGTCAAACTTTACTTGTAAATCGTATAGCGTCTCATACATCTTAAAAAGGTTTTTCTTGCATTTTAATCTGGTATAATGTGCAGAACAAATATTTTGAGGTATTTATAATGAGATTTATAGTCACTATGTTGGTTGGAATTGAGATAAATTAAATTAGTTACTTGTTTAAATTCATATATACATGTTTTTGAAAGAGTATGTTCCTGTAGACTCAATGGTCAGTGTAAAAACAGGGTAACTATAGGAGAAGCAAATATCAGGACATAAAGCTGAAAAAAGAAAATTATGAAATGAAAAGAATGTTAACATTTCAGTAGTTAGAAGCTCAATATATCAAATAACACTTTTTATGTTTGTATATTAGTGTCACTTTTATTTTTAAAAGTTTATTATAATTGTATGTTTGTTTTAACATGAGTTTCAGATATTCATCACTGAGAAACAATATGTGTGTATACTACATTAAGATGACTACTAAAATTCCAGATCTATACTTTGCTTTTACAAAATAATAATAATAATAATAATGATAATAATAATAATAATAGTACTAAGTGATCTGATAGAAATAGAGTTTGGTAATATTCTTTATTGTTATTGTAAAGTTTCCTTTTTCATGTCTTTTCTCATCTATATGTTTCCATTCATTACTAGTGAGGACACATGTGTTTGTCCATAATTTCAGCTGAAGTTTTTAAGTGTCAAGGGTTAATAGTTCTTTGATATCTCTTTGCATTTAATCTACTTGCAACTTTCTTTTTCTGGTAAAATACTAAATGGAGTTTGAAGGACTTGATAAGTGTGTTTTAGAAAAGAATGGAGGGGGGGGAAAGTGCTGCCAGACTTTGGGAGTATAAAAGTAGTTTTTTCAACAAGCAGTAGAAGTAGATTATAAATGAAAACTTAAACCTACTAGATTAGATTTGAATGATTGAAATAGGCTTTGAAACTCCAGAATCAATAAGTATGCCTTGATGACACTGTCTTATTGATTTATTCAGATGTAAGTTATGGCATATTTTTATAAACCAACTGAACTTGTTAATTGATGGAATATCACAGTAAAATTGGCTGTACATTCCTCCAAGATTGAAAAACATACATAGTTTTGATTGTTTTAGATTTGGATATCAGGTTACTGCAGGGAAATATTTAATTCTTAATATTCATGCAATTAAAATGATTTGTTATATATTTGGCATGATCATAAATTTAAAAAATGCTAGAAAATATTGGTAAGTATTCTATCTACACATTGAAAATAAGAGGTTCATACCTGTTTCTCCACAGAAAATATTTCATATGTTATCTTGATTATATATAAGATTAAGGTGAATGACAAATTAAAATATCTGTTAGTTCACCCAAAATTAGCTTTTTTGATAAATGTTTCCATGAGGTAATAATCAGTCTCAACTCATTTTCTCTGCCTTAGGGACAGAGAAGATTTGATATGAGACCAAAGACATGCTACATTTTCTGGGAAAAAAAAAAAAAAAAAGGAACGAACATATCTTCTCCCTTCACCAATGCCCTTAGCCAAGCACAAAAGCACAACTTTGAGATTTACACCTCAGGCTTACATGCTTACTGCAGCTTTAAGACTCTTCTCTCCACCTACCGTTTGCCATGAGGAATTGACTTTCCTCTGTGTCTCTTCTGGTGACACAGAGAACTTTGGTCTCTTATTTCCCAGAGGTCCTCTACTTTCACCTCAAGCCTTGGTGTACTTTGAGTCCTGTTGCACCTTGGATTATTTTCAGATTGTATTCCGGCTGCAAAATGAGCAACTCTGATGCTATTTTCCATTACATTTCTTACAGGAAGTACATTTAAATGTAGTTGAATTTTCAGAAATATTGTTTGCATGGAAACACAAAACTGCAATGCAATAGGAATTTAAATGTATCATTTGGCAAAATTTTTTCCACAAATGATATTAATAATATGGAGAAGTCAGAAAAAATTATAAGGTTTCACCTACTAATATAATTGTCCTACTAGAAATAGTAAGACATATATATATGTCCTACTAATTTTTATATTTTAAATATATATATTATGTTTTACATATTTTAAATAAATATATTATATATATAGTAGAATAACCAAGCAGGAGACAATTTACATTTGTTAAAGTGGAATGTGTATAACTTAAAAACCTAACAATTCTACTTCCTGTGAATATTTACACAATTCTTCAAACCAATGAAAACTTGAATATGATAGAATATACAATGATTATGGCATATAAAAAATAAAACACTAGACAGAATTATATTCCCCTCCCCCCCCAAAAAAAGAAAACTTCCAAACATAGGCACTGATAAGAATGGATATGAAGAAAATTAATATGGAACAAAATGGCAAATGATAGAAAAATACAAAGCAGGGTGCAGTTTCATTTTTATACATTCTAGAACTTTCATTTGAAAATTTAAAACTTTAAGTATATATACACGAGTCTTGAACCAAGAAAGAAGAACAGAATATAACACAATATTCAGTACTGGTTGTTTTTGAGTGTGGGAAATCAAGAAGTTACACTGAGGCCTGGGTTCATGAATAATACTGGTAGCATTCTGTATTTAATGCTGAATGGGGGTACACATGAGCTATTACTGCTATTTTGTCTTTCACATATACTAGAACATTTGCATATGCATACTGTTTAATCCCAGACATTATTTTTAACCATCAAGAAAATTTTCAAGAAAAAAAGTTGTTTGTAGTAATTAACTAATGGATCTTTGGTGACTTTAGTGTGAACAATTCTTCCAAACTCTTAGTTCGAAGTCACTTAAGTTAGTAATTTAGAAGACAGAAAGTAAGGATGACATAGATTGATGGGAAGGAAATTTGAAACAGATTAGTGGAAAATTAACTAAAAAATTAGATTGCAGTCAAATTAAGATAATTGACATTTTATGGATTCATTGTTAATTGAAGTATTGAAATGACACAAAGATCTGTTTTAAGAAGAATGACTGAAAATAATGTGCAATATAAGTTTAATGGAAAGACCATGGGGTTAAGGACCAGTTTACATGGCAGTGAAAGTAGAGACATACACAGGGTCTTTGTTGGGACAGTTTGGGTAAAAAAATACCAAAAACTCTAAACATCCTGTAGAGCAAGAAAGAAAAAAAAAAAAAAGAAAAAAGACAGGTCTTAGTTTAAAAAAGTGAATATGAAGAATAAAATATTCAATTCTGACTTCAGATTTTAAGTAGATAATACAAATTATGGTAAATTCAACAAAAACAATGAAGTCAGACAGAATAAAGGTAATTTAGAACATTTGCCTTATGTTTAGACTTTGAATACGAATAAATTAGAAACATTTTAGTAACACTTAAAAACTATAGTTTCTGCATAGTAATAGGTGATGATATGGCACTAGTCAACTGCGTATATCTCAGATCTAGATATTAAGATATGTCTGTTTTAAAAGTTTCAAAAACAGACATATCTTATTTGAATCTTTTAAATCACACATCAGTAAATAATATATTCTTTTGCTTGGTTATAATTTTGTAATTATGGTATTGTAATAGGTATACCTATCTATGTAACTTGTTTCCCCCCAATTTTTTTTTAATTTTAAAAAAACTTTAATAAAGATATGTCTGTTAATATAGACCAATGTATATATACACACCACTTTAAAAACTTGATGTCAAGTGACCACATACCTCTACATCTGATATTAAGGAGCAAATAACATGCACATATTGAAGTATAAAAACAAACTTGTGATTGTTATAATATAGTAACTGATTTCTATTTCTGTCATTTTACTACATTTCATTTTTAAAGAAGGAGATTACACTCATCTGTTAAAAGGACACATTTGTCTTCACTTGTTAGACTTTATAAATACTAAGTTTATCTGTAACATATGAGATGACCTGATTAGTAAATATTGGGGTGTATAGTTTTCTGAATGAAATTATTTACTACATTGACTTACACCAAATTGTTGGAAGCAAATATCGCTTTGCAAATATTCATGTATGTATCTTGTTTTGAGAGTTAAGATCAGTGAACATTATATATTTAAATAATAATGATTAGATTGCGAAAAGAAAATCAAAAGATTAGTAAGTCAATCTCATGTCATCAATATTGTTAAAACACTAACTTTATCAGGTAGAGATTTATCAGTGGTTCATTAGAGGTCTTTTTGTGAATCAAAACCACCACAAGACAGGTCCATTTAAAGTTAAGTGCTGTTTTATATCTTTATGTGATTAAAAAAAAATCCATAAATATCAAACTATGCGATAACCAAAATGACAGGTAGGCAGATATAGTGAATTGGTTCTTGAGTAACAGAGTATTCAAACTAACAAAATGAAAAATAAAGCGTACTTATTAAAGCATATCAATAATTAATACAGAAATAACCAAAACCAGGTTTTTTAATTTGTATGTTCTGTTCTCTCCATTATATAAGGAAGATCTCAATTTTCAATTATCTAGATGACATGATTATAGACAAATGTTTTCAGAAAATAGGCGTGGAAAAACTTCTTAAATTATTCCAAGAGCTACTCACTATGCAATTCTAAAACCAGATCAAGAGAAATATAAGCACAGACTAATTTATCTCTCCTCATAAGTTAATTTAATATCCTGGAGCCATAATATACAGTTTCCAAATATCTAATTTAATTTGCAATATCAAGATAAACTTTGATTACAAAAATCTGCCTAATGAGATAAAATCAAAAGCTAGATATATGCCATACCCTTTTAATTGAATGGACTATTTCTCCCCTGCTACAGACAGCAGAACAACCCCCTTCTTGGCATTATTGTTTTTCGTTATTATTCAGTAACCTCTTGTTTACCCTTTCCTCTTTGACTCTTTTGAGGTCATTTGGAATTTGTAACCCTCCATGGTCTTCCAAAAAGACCTAATTAATCATAATTCATAATGAGACTTAAGCTTAGCTAAAACGTATTTGCTTGCTGTCCTTGAACTGAATAAAAGAAATTAAAATAAAGAAAAAATATGTAGTCTGAAGAGAAACCTAAAATATATTTGTAGTTCATGTGCTGAAGCACCTGAATATAATCGGTGAAATTCATAATATGTTTGATGTATTTTGCGAAAATAATGATACTCTATGACTAAAGAACAATATTTGGTTTTCATACACAGGAGCAAACCAGTAGAAACTATAATGGGAAGAGAATATGGGTCTCTATAACATGCAGCCAAAATGCTAGAAAAATAAAAGGCAACATGATGTAACTGTCTAAACTGAAGACTCTTCCTTCTGAGGATATAGTTTTGCATATGAAAAAGTTCAGCTAGAACAATTGCTAGCTCCAAGAAACCAAGACATGGAGATACCACTCCAAGAAATTCCAGGAACAAAACCAACAGCAGATAAATGAATACTGTGTGATTGAAATTGAGTTGATAAAGCCATTTTAACGTTTTGGAAGACATCATGCTTATAACAGATTTATCAGGAAAGATTCAACTGAGTACAGAAGAAAAGAAAATCGAAGGATTTCCCATGACTGTATTGAAATATTGGTTTTAATGAATTTTCTAGCAGATGAATTCCCGATGATTCTTAATTTATCTCCCTACTTAGGGATTGATACAATTTTATGATTAATATGCTTATTCTGTTTTTGCTAAACTTAATTATCTCATTAGTTTGTGACTGACAAATGTTAATTTACAATTATGTTTTCACTTTGTTGAAAATCACATTTTGAGATTGTTTTGTTTAACACCAACAGAATAACATGTTTTTGTAAACCTGGAGTCTTTTTGATTTCCTGTATATATAGTACTACTCTGAGGTTGAACATTTATATTACTTCACATTTTTTACGTTACTAAAATAATGTTATGCCCTTTGAGTTAGTTGATAAAATTTGAATGTAAAACCGCACAACAGAAAAACTACCAATAACAATTAATACGTAGATGATTTTTAAAGTGCTGCATAGAAAAACTGCAACCTACTAATTGATCAATGGATGAGATGGACAGAGCTGGCAGTGTATAATTTGCAAAAAGTGTTAGAACTATCAATCTCAGCAATATAGTAGGCTATGTCTTGTGAAAATATTTCAAAATTGTGAAATATATAATATTTAATAATATATAAATTGGATATATATACACATACACATGTGGAAATTTAGGATGTGAACTTATTTAAAAATAGTATCTTTCCTATTTAATAAAGTTGAGGTCATACTGGATTAAGGTGAGCCCTACATCAATGACTGGTATCACTGTAAGAGGGTAAGGCAGAAATGTGGGGAAGAGAAGCATATGAAGCCAGTGGCAGGGGTGATCAGAGATGTAGGCAGTTTCAAAATATATTTTAAAGGTACAAGTGACATGCATATTCAGATAAAGATGAGAGATAAAAGGCAAATGATGAAAGAATTGATTGCTAGTAGATCTGCACTATGAGAAATGTGAAAAGAAGTTCTTTACATGTTAGGAAAATTATACCAGATGAGACGGGAAATTACATAGGCAACATATGATGGCAACATAAGAAGTTGCTCTCAGTATTTTAAAATATTTTGAAATATGATTGTTTTAAAATAACAGCATTGTATTATGAGATTTATGCAGAAGTAAAGATATATGTAGAAGTTATTTACACAGAAGTTAGATATATGCAGAAGTAATATACATGAAAATTATGGCATAAAAATGAGACATTAAATGAAATTATATACCTATATTTTATATATTTGTATCATTTATATGAAGTGGAACAAATTATAGATGCATATCAAAATCTCCATTATAACCACTATACAAATACCCAAAAATGATGCAAAAATAGAAAGAGTTATAACCAGCATTCCTAGAGAATAACCAAGGGAATGCTGATTTTTTTTTTAATGAGCACACTTGAGTATATATGTTTGTTTATATATCCTCATCCATTTATTTATAGATAGATAGATGTTTCCATATCTTGTCTATTGTGAATAATGTTACAGAGGTATACATAGGCATATGTATACCTCTTCAAGATCCTGATTTAATTTCTTTTGGCTATATAATAAAAAATGGATTGGTGAATTTTATAGAAATACCATTTTTAATTTTTGAAGAAACTGCAAACTGTTTTCTATAGGGCCTGTATACCTGTACCATTCACAGGGTTCCCTTTAATCTTCAGTCTCCCAACACTTAGTATCTTTTCTTATCTAGCATAGTCATTTGACAGATTGTCATTGTGATTTTGATTTGCATTTCCCAGATGATTAGTGCTGCTGAGAACCTTTTCAAGTACCTATTGACTATTTATATGTCTTCTTTGGAAGAATTTTTATTCAATTTATCTCCCATTTTTTTTTCGTGAATGTAGAATTTTGTTTTTTATAGTTTAATTTTATGAGTCTTTTGTATATTTTGAACATTAACCCCTTTTTAGAAGATAGGTGGTTTGCAAATATTCCTCCTATTTGGTAGGTTGTCTTTTCATTTAGTTGATCATTTCCTTTGCTTAGCAGAATCTTTTCCGTTGAATGCAGTTCCACTTGCTGATTTTCTTGCCTTTGCTTTTGTTATGAAATCTAAAAAGTCATTGCCAGTACTGAAGTCAACAAACTTTCCCCTTGTGCTTTCTACTGAGAATTTTATGGTTTTCCAATAGCATTTATTCAGGAAACTATTTTTTTCTTTATTATATTTCCCAGATTCCTTTGTCATAAGTTATTTGTGTGGGCTTGTTTTCAGAATGTTCCATTTTTCAGAAAGCGTGGTGACTCCAAGTTGACTTTGCCTATTCATGGTCCTTTATAGTTCCACACAAAGTTTAGATTTCTTTGTTCTATTTTTGAATGAAATAGTAATCCAAGAATCCAAGAAAATCTTCTCTATTTGATTATATTTTTCAATTTCTTTCAACAGTGTTGTAGAAATTTCAGTGTAATGTTCACCTCCTTAGATTAATTTATCTCTAGATAATTTAATTCTTTTTAATTTTATTTTTAAAATGATTGCACAAACACATATTTCACATCATTATATATCCGAGGTTTTCCCACCACCTTATCACCTGTGAACCCTCTTAATCTCTTGTGCACATTCCTTTCCTGATTTTGGCCTCCTCCCCCTCTCTTGCTCTGTGCCTCAGTTCTGTTGACAGTTTTAAATTTTTCTTATTCATTTGCTGTTTTTTTTTTTCTTCTTTATCTATACCCCTTATATAAGTGAGATCATTCAGTGTTCCTCTTTTTCTTTCTGGCTTATTTCCACTCACATGATTCCTTCTAGCTCCATCCATGTTGTTGCGAATGGCATAAGTTTGTCTTTTTTTGTTTGATGAATAATATTCCATTGTGTACATATACACAACCTTCTGACCCTTCATCAGTTTTGGGGCATTGGGTTATTTCCATATTCTGGCTAGTGTATATAGTGTTGCAATCAGCATCCAAGTAAGGTGTGCTCGGATGTTTACTGCAGCACAATTTATAATTGCAAGGACATGGAAGCAACCTAAATGCCCCAAAACAGATGACTCAATGAAAAAAAAAGTGGTATATATACACAATGAAATATAACTCATCAATTAAAAATGACAAATTTGACCATTTTATAACAGCATGCATGTATTTAGAAGAAACCATACTAGCAGAAACAAGTCAAAAAGAAAAAGACAGAAACCAAATGGTTTCACTAATATATGGGATATAGTGAAAAAACAAACAAAGGCCTTGAGGAAAAGTCAAAACAAGCTAAGCACCAAACTGAAGCACATAACTGAGCAGCAGGTGTTCTTTTTAATGATATGTTTTTGTAAAAATTTAATTCTTTTTGATGCAGTTATAAATCACATTGTTTTTTTTTTTTTACTCTTTTTCAGTTAGTTTGTTGTTAGTTCATAAAAATACAACTGCTTTTGAAATTTTATATTACATCTTTACTGAACTTATTAGTTCTAACATATTTTTGGAGGAGTCCTATGAACTTTTTACATTAATTTTCACACCAATTGAAAATAGAGATGGCCCAGGCGGAATCCTGGCATTCGGAGCTCCCTTGCCAGCGGGGAGCAAGGGGCATCCGGGCCTCCTGGGTGAGTTCCCCCGTGGGGGAATGGGGCGGGGAATCCCCACCCTCCAGTAAGTGGCTGAGGCCACTTACAAGCCGGCCTGGGCTGCACCGTGAAGCCCCCAGCCCCCGGAAGCGGGGGTGCATGGACGGGTGAGCGGTCCCCGGGTTGGCCCACCCCCGTGCCTGGACCTTCCAGCGCGGGCAAGGGGGGGTACTGGGGGTGGCCGTTGGGGAGGGTTTGGGGGGCCCCTCCATCTCGCTCTTACTTCTTACTCCAGCTAAACTTCAGAGCAACCAGAATAGGTGCGACAGCAACCCCAACATAGAACGGGTGAGGGAACAGGCAAAAGTCCAGCCCACAGACCGGAGCTGGACACAGCAGATGGACAACCGAGTGAACCAGTATAAGACAGACCAGAAAAATAACCATAGAGACACGATGTTACCATGCGCTTTTCTACACTGTCCGGGCCAAAACCCGGGACTTTAATTTGGAGATACATTCAAGGAGAGCAACACACCCTCCCCTCATCAAGGGAGAGGAGAGGATGACCAAAGAGGGGATAATGGGCCCCACACCAAAACTGCAAAAGGAAGCAGAGGAGATAACCTTCAAAGGCCACTCACAGAAGCCTGAACTCATGGGCCGGGCACGGTGGCTCTTGCCTGTAAGCTTCAGCCTATGAAGCGGCCGGGGCTAGGTATCACGGTTCGAGTCCCGCCTGGGGCCCTTAGGGAGACTTAGTTCCAAAAAGTAGCTGGGCGTGATGGCGCGCGCCTGTAATCCCGGCTATCTGGGAAGCTGAGGCTGGGAATTGCTTGAGTCTGTGGTACCCTGGGCAACGAGAGCATGCGGTTCCACGGGCAAAAATAGCGAGACCTAGTCTCAAAGCCTGAACTCAGAGAAATTTCTTGACCAACACTGGCAGGAGGCAAGACCCCCAAAGCCCGACACCAGAGCCATAAGGTAAAGCAGCAAAGCAATGGAGATGGGATTGGATTGGAGAGGATGGCCTGCAGCAAGAAAACATGGACAGATCACAAATGAATATAACCTGGCCAGCCAACGCAAACTTAAGACTGAAAATCTAACAGCAAGGTTCGCCTGGACCCAACAATGCAGTCCCTCACCCAGAGAAAAGACACTAACATAGGAAAGAGACTAATAGACTCATCACAGCTAATAAATAACAAAGAGTGGGATGTGAGAGAATGGAGGGAGCACCGGAGGGAGGAGGGAGGGGGAAAAATATATAACAGAGAGGTTGTAACCCAAAGAACAAAATAAAATTGTTTATATTAAAAAAAAAGAAAATAGAGCCAGTTTTACTTATTTTTTCCTGATTTGGATATTTTCAATATTTTATACCATTGTTCTGGCTAGGATAGCTAATACTAGTTTAACTAAAAATGACAGGAAAGACAATTCTTATTTCTTGTCTTACTGGAAAAACATTCATATTTTCATAATTGAGTTTAACAGGTGGTTTATTTCTTCAATGAGAAAATACTTTTTTGATCTAAATATAATTTACTATTTGTTTTACAAATATTCACCATATGTACTGTTATAACATTTGCTATGTCAATAGGCATGAGTTCCAGAGATGGAACACTTTTTCTTTGGGATATTCATGTATTAATATATTTTGGATAAAACACTGGGAAATGTACATTCATATGGTTTTTCCTGAATGATTTTTCCTGAGTAATAATTTAACAATCATTATTATTTTTCATGTTGATAGAACCTAACATAAAAACAGTTATTTCTAATATTTACCATTAAATCTAAGTCCAGACCCAATTTCTGGTTATTGTTAACCTTTATCTAATTTACCAAAGTCTTAGTAACTTCTAAGATGAATATTTTCTGACCTGGTGCTATTTTAAATACTGAAAAGTAATCAATTAATTTTAACAAAATCAGTCTCATTTTACCTTTCCTTTCAAAAAAGGAAAGTAATATTTTTATATGAAATTTTTAAAAGAGCCAAAAATGAATAACTACTGGTCAACCAGAAACTTTTTTCCCATTTGACTACAATCTGATAATCTATATCAGTAAAGATTTTTTTTTAAAGTCTTCTCCTTAGGCACCCAGGAGAGTTTTGTTAACTTTTTTTTTGTATTATAAGTTTAATCTCAGTGGATGGCAGTTCATCTTAAAACAACCTGAACAAGAGATAATTAACTTAATAAAAGTAATGTGAAAATAATGTGACCTTGGACCAGGAAATATTAAGTGCTTGAGTATTTTCCTTTACTTTGTAGCATGCCTTGTAAAATTGTACATAGAGATAACCAAAGTGGATTTTAGATTTATAGTCTGTGAAAAAGAGAACAGGATATACAGATATAAAGCTTATTTAGTGCAAAATATTAGGAAAGTTACAGTCTATTCAATTACTCTTAGCAATCACCAATAGTAACTTTGATTGCATCAGAAACTGCCTGACTTGTCTTATAGTTTTTGTAGCTGCTTAAGTAGATTTATTTCAGATAGCAATACTTACTTTCATCACTTTCAAATGTACTCTACACTTAAGTTATATGACAGAGGAATATTTCCTCGATTACGGTTTTCACAAAAGACATCTTTGGTTGTGTGTCCTCCTACTTGACTGTTCATTGATTATATTTCAATTCCTCAATTGACTTCACCTTCACTTTCTACCTAATATTTTTCAAAAATATTTTTCACCAAAGAGAGAGAAAGTGACCAAATATTTTGTCTCAGTAATCCCTGCCTATACAAATAGCCTGGTTTTCAAAAACAGTATTAAAGATCCTGTTTTTTTTTTTTTTTTCTTCAAATCTATCATGAGACTTTTGTAGTTTTCTGTTTTTCTAAAAGGAAAATAACTGCCATTTTACTTAAGCAGTTGGACAGATGATCCAAACGTCTCATTCTAGAAATTTTAGAAGAAAACATAGACCTGTGTTTAAAAAAATGCATAATAATGATTAACACACACAATAACATTTTTGTAGTGGCAGGCACTACTTTAAGACTTTGTCCATATCACCCATATGTCATTATGGGTACCCTGATCCTATAATATATGAGTTACAAATACTTCATTTTACAGGTGAGACTCAGAAATGAAGAAACCATGGTAATTAAAGAGATTTTCCAAAGTTGCACATCTTCTAACTGTAAAAATAAATTTAGACCTGAGAAGCCTCAGTCTGGAAAATCATTATATGCACAAATATTCATTTTCTTTTTTCTACCTTTACAGGAAATTATTGCAGGAACATGTAATAATGCATGGTTCTAACAAAGTGAGAAAGTCAATTCATATAAAGGTACTTTTATTTAAAACTCTTGGTTATCATATCTTTTAGAAGTTATAATACAGATGACCACATTCCCCAGGGCTCATTAAAATCTCCCCTGTCTTAATCAACCTATCTTTTGCAAAATAGAAGCTGAATATATCAGAATTTTTTTCTGCAAATCCAGTAGGCTCCAAGGTACATCAAAACCCTGAACATGGTGTGTGTGTGTGTGTGTGTGTGTGTGTGAATTTGACAGGGTTTTCACCTCACAGGAGGAGAATGGTGACTAAAAGAAATTATTTTGAGTCATTATTGAGATAAGGTAGAAGGAGAAAACCTAGATTTCAGAACCATAATTCCAACTTGCTTTAGTTTTTCTCAGAAAAGAATAAGATGGACTAGGAGAGAACTTGGATTTAGCTGTATAAATTTTAATAAATATTTAACTGCCTTTGATATGCATTTTAGTTTCATTCATTTAGTAAGCAAGCATTTCTTCACTGTTAGCTGGTATTAGGGCATGCAGGGAAATATAATAACAGCTAAGTACTACCACTAATGTTAAGGGGCCATATGGTATTGGAGAAGACAAATAAATATGAATATACGGATAAGACTCCAAAGAGGTAAAAGTCACCATGAGTGCTCTGGAGTTCTTTCAAAGGACTTAAGGAAAAGAGAAAGTAGCTGGAAGAGGTATGAAGAAAGTTTTCCAGGGAAGAGGAATATCCTATTCAAAGGTCTTAAATGTGCATTTGATTTTTTCCTAGAGCTCTTAACAAGATGTCTACAGTACAACATCCTTGTTTAAAAAAAAAAAAAAAAAGACTGGCAGCTTATTCTCTCTCACACCCTTACTATACATCTCTTTCCACACCCAGATGTTAGCTTTAGAATGATTGCACTGTTACCACTATTTCAACATGTGCTACTACATTTCTCCTTCCTATCTATAATTTGCCATCAAGTTTGAAGCCATTGTTTCACATGTGAGTGTTATAATTAACTGAAAATGATAGATACATATTTTAAAATATTCTTACAAGATAGAGTGAAGCTTTCTGAGTTACAATTGAGAAAATAAAGTGATAAAAGAGACATTTGGTCTATACATGGCAGGTCTTTTCAATGTTCTGAGAAATGGATTTAGATAATTTTCTATTATTTTTTTCTTTTACAATTCAAATGCCTTGTGTAGTATATGGTAGTTATTAGAAATTGAAAAAAGTTATCTTTTCCATACTTTAAACCTAGTTGTAAACTACCACTCTGTTAATGCCTCAGCATGTATAGAGTCAAGTAGAAATTTATCAAATAACATTTGGACTGTAATATTTGAACCTGTAAAAATTTGCTGTAAGTCACCTGAAAAGTTTTAAAAACATCCTGTACACTTCTCAATGGCCATACTTTATCTACTATAACGAATTTTTTTACTATAATTGCCTATTAAGCAATAACTTTTTTTTTTCAAACTGGATTTTTTCTGTTCATATAGCATTCACTTTCCATGTTCTATGTATTTTTTCCCCAAAGTGAATGTTTTTAAAAGAAGTTTCTCTTTTTGTTATTATTGACTCTAATCTCTACCTCTCCATCCCTGCTTTTCTTAATGTTTTTATATTCTCAGTCTTCTCTTAACAGCATCTTGTCTTCTATTTGATTTTGTTGATTTTGTGCTTAGACCCTATTGCTTGCTTAGAGGCACATTAGCACTTAGTATATTACAAAGAAGTAGACCTTGAGATGCTAATATAAGAGAGGGCTACAAAGCACTTTCAAGAAAAATATCTGGTCAATGATTTGTTAAGTTGACTTTTGCTCAACAAAAGACAAGATATTAAGCATGGTGACTTTTTGTCTCAACATTCTATTATTTTACTTAATGTCAAAATTTTACCCTGAATTTTGTTGCCTTTTGTCGTATGGTAGATGCTTTCTCCATCTACATTTCCTTGGATGTTGATATTCCTACCTAAAAAGAGGTCAGCTGTGACCTCTTTTGGTGTGTAGCTCATTGAACTTGATTATTTCCCCTGAAGGACATACTGTCTTACTACTACTTTCTGTCCTTATTTTCACTTCTGGAAATGAGACTGTTTATTTGAGTGAAATAGTGTATCATAGATAACACTATTTTCTTATTACTAACAGAACATTTGTTTAATGAACTGATGGTAATGCACTGGTCTCGACAGCTGTTTTGCCCAGCCTCTCTTACAGGTAGGGATGTCAGTGAGGTGTGAGAGAATGTCATATTGGAGGATACTTTAGGTAAGTTCCTTATCTCTTTGTCTCTCAATTATTTTCTACCTGAAAAACAAGACATGATAGATGGAATTCTAGAAGAAAGAGTTTGTGTAAGTTCTAGATAGGCAGAGGAGGAGAAAAGAGGCCCAGGGTCCCTGGTGACTCTATAGAACTTACTAACTTTGATCTTACAAAATCTAGAAGCTTTTTCCATTATCATAATCCACATGAAAACGTGGCAATCAAATCTCATTGAACTAGCACTAAAAACAATTTCTAAAGGATATGAGAGCAAGTAGTTGATCAATTACCTACTTCATTCAGTAAATCAATTATCCCCATTATCACTTTACATCTGTATATATATTCCTTATCATGGTAATAAAATGGAGCAGCCATTGACATTTACAGCCCACAGGGTTTTGAAGCAAAAGCAGGTTAGAACAAAAAGCAGCTGAGAACAATCTGAAGTTACACAATGATACTGATGCTAGGATGTTGAAGACTAGAGAAACAGAAAATGAAACATTTATTACAGCTATGAACCAGTAGGTGTAAATTTATTATTATATAATAAAATTATCTTCTAGATTAGTATATTGACTTTACTAGATAAAACTTCTAAGATCACATAGCTTATTACTTCTAGATACAGGATTCAAATCTTTTATCACACTTTCAAAATTCACTTTTTAGATTGAGTTAAATACATACACAAAATAACACTAGTTTTGATTCTTTTTCTCAGGGCTTTCTTTCTTTATATGTAATGTATGACTAAAAGAATGTGCAAAGTTCATCAGCACTCAGCAAACTAGAAAGGAGAGGAAATACTACTTTTTTTTTTTTTTTACTTTTCAATAGAGTCAGTTTCTGAATCTCATCAGGCCCACTTATAAATCATAACATCCTCATCTGTAATAAAATTAGACGAGGAAGAATCTCATTGAAGTGGAATAACAAGGACACCAGATGTGAAGAAACTGGAGAAATGAATGAATGAACATCTTATCCTTATTAGTCACACAACTCGAAATTTGTCAGGAAATAAATGTTTTTTAAAAATCAAACAGATTCTCCTCATTTTGCTCCTGAATGCTCAAAAGAGTGCTGATGCTTACAAACTATGAAGTCTGGTCCTATATTTGCACTATTAGTAAAAAAAAAAAAATACAGACATGTGGCTAGGTAACTGAATGTTTTTAAACTTTGCCACAGTGAGGACATGTTTAAAAGTTGAACTGACACTGTTTCACTAGTAATTGTCAGCACATTAATTAACAGCATTCTTGTTATTTTCTTTATTTTTTCAAAGTTATTTGTATTTAATTTGTCTAAGATGCTTTAAAAGTAGATGAGAAAGGGAGCAATTCTGAGTACTTAATAATGCTCCTTGATACAGTTATTTATAAATCTGGAAGAACAAGAGCTTGGAGGCAATGATGTCCAGTTTTCCTCCTGGATTTAGAAGTTACAAGAATTATAGTTGCCAAAAAATTGAAAAAGAACTAAGGGCAGGAATATCCACTTCATTTTGTTGTGTTCACAATAGGAACGAAGCTTCACAAAGTCCAGTGACTTGAGGGTCAGTGGGTAAAATGAGATACATCTGAGAAACTTTTTTCAGTTTATCTCTGCATAACTGAAAAGTAGACATACAGAGAGACCATTCAGTTTATCTCTGCATAACTGAAAAGTAGACATAGAGACCATAATTGTAAATCATTCACAATTCTAACAAAGTGGGAAAGACCTTAATTGCCAAATGGTATAACTTGGTTTATTCCCGCACCATAGAAACACCATCACAACAGCCTAGAGAAGCCCAAAGAAACGAGATCAACATTTAAACAGAGTGGAAGTGAATCATATTAAGCGCTAAAGTAAGACATTAGACCAAAAAATGAGCAGTTATGAGCTATATTATAATACTCAAATAAAATATCCCAGGAAAAAATAGTAATGGGAATGATAATTTAACCTAGTCTTTCAAAAGTAGCTATATGAATTTTAAAAGTCATAGATCCAGAGTTCAGAAATGAATTGAATAGATAAAATAATAGGATACAAGGTCGAAGGAGGTTTTAGCTCTAAGTAACATTGAAACTGGGTGCCCCGACCCCATCCTTGGGTTGTGGCAGACGGCCCCACCCCTTGCTCCTCCCCCTTGGGCTTGGTGCAGTTAGACCCTTGAGTAGTGGCAGTTGGCCTCGCCCCTGCCACACCCCTTGGGGGGCGTGGCAGTGGCGTGGCAGTTTAAAAAGGAGGAGGAAGCCGTTGGAGGGATTTTGGCAGCAGGATCAGAGAGTGGAGTTGCAGACTAAGCGAATCTGAGAGCGGAGAGTTTTTGGCACCTGTGGAAGAACTCTGGACCAGAGCCTTCGGGGCCCTTCAGCATCAGGCCCTGAAAGGAGAAGCCACTGAGTGAAGTTGGAGGAGCGGCTTCCGGGAGGACGTGCTAAACAACAAGCAACCCGGAGCGACCCTCGAGTGCCGACCTCTGAGGTTTGGGGGCAGAGGGCATCGTGGACTGTGTTTAGGACTCTGTTGGGCCAACGGGTGACTGGAATAAGATAACTGGCCATTTGTGGCCTCAAAAGAATCTTGTCATTCATTGGTTTACTTTCCTTGTTAATAGTTTTGCTCATTAACTTTCCTTGATAATAA
>PVHY01005764.1:0-80194 GCA_004024945.1 Uropsilus gracilis | reverse complement strand
GTTCTATTCAGGTAAAATTCGCAAACTGTACATTGCACCTAAATTTAATAGTGCATTCACCGGGCCGGGCACAGTGGCTCGTGCTTGTAAGCTTCAGCCTACGAAGTGGCCGGGGCTAGGGATCGCGGTTCGAGACCTGCCTGGGGCCCGTAGCGAGACCTAGTTCCAAAAAAATAGCTGGGCGTGGTGGCGTGCGCCTGTCATCCCAGCTACCTGGGAAGCTGAGGCTGGGGATGGCTTGAGTCTGTGGTACCCCGGGCAACGAGAGCCTGCGGTTCCACGGGCAAAAATAGCAAGACCTAGTCTAAAAAAAAAAAAAAAAAAAAAGTACATTCACAGAGTATTCAGCCATCACCACAGTCAGCAGTCATTCTTCATTTTTACAATAAATCTTCCTGCCCTAGGCAACTACCAGTCTACTTTCTGTCTCTGAGTTTGCCTGTTCTGCACATTTTGTATAAGAATTATGCAATATATGATCCTTTGTGACTTGACTTCTTCCCATCTATGAACTGGCTTTTCACTTTCATGAGAGTATCTTTTGACACACAAGTTTTTAATTTTGACAAGGTCAATTTGCTGTTTTTTCTTTGGTTGCTTTGCTTTTTAATTTCATATCTAAGAAACTGTTCCTAGTCCCAGATCCTGAAATTTTGCACTTCCATTTTCTTTTCTTTCTTTTTTTTTTTTTGAGACTAGGTCTTGCTATTTTTGTCCATGGAACCGCAGGCTCACATTGCCTGTGGTACCACGGACTCAAGCAGTCCCCAGCCTTAGCTTCCCAGGTAGCTGGGATTACAGCACACCACCACACCTCACTATGTTGCCCCAGGCAGGTCTCGAACCGCGATCCCCAGTCCCAGCCGTGACTCCATAGGCTGTTGCTTACAGGCATGCGCCACTGTGCCTGGCTTTCCACCTCCATTTTCTTAGAAGAATTTTACACTTTTATCTCATATATTTATATCTTTGATCCATTTTAATAGGTGAGATAGGATTCCACATTTGTTCTTTTACCTGGGATATTCATTTCTCCCAGTTATGTTGAAAAGACTGCTCTTGAACTATCTTGGCCCTCTTGTTGAAAATCAACTAAATATATGTATATTGATTTATTGTTGGATTCTTGGTTCTGTTTCACTCATTTATATGACTGTCTTTAAGCCAGACCAAAGTTATATGACTGTCTTAAAGCCAGACCAAAGTTAGTTTCCAGTCCAGCTAGATACAGCTAGAAGTTAATTTAGTTCCTACATTTAAACTCCATAAATACAAAAATCAATCCATATAGACGTATAGTTCTGTGATGAATAGTTCCTTATAGTAATTTCCTGAATAAATAATGTATCATTGAACGTTTAGCATTGAGCATGTCTCTTTTGGGAGTAAAATTTAGACTTTCATAATACTGACTTGAATATAGTTGCTTTTGGTAGTTAATTTTAGTTTTAAGCTTTCACCTTTTAAGGAAATTTGAGTGAAAATCAGGAATGAACAAATGAAATCTTTCTATTTTTAGTATTTAGAATAGCACATTTCCCCACCCCATAATACTATTTTATTTATTTTTAGTTTCTTTTATTGTTTGTGTAAGTATTTATTTTCGGTAATTATATTCCCCAGTGTTCTCCCACCAGTACATAACCTGGGAACCATCCTCTTGCTCTCTTGTTAGTATCATTTTTTTTTTTTTTTTTTTTGAGACTAGGTCTCACTATTTTTGCCCGTGGAACCGCAGGCTCTCGTTGCCCAGGGTACCACAGACTCAAGCAATTCCCAGCCTCAGATTCCCAGGTAGCTGGGATGACAGGCGCGCACCACCACACCCAGCTATTTTTTTGGAACTAGGTCTCGCTACGGGACCTAGTTCCAGGCGGGACTCGAACCGCGATCCCTAGCCCCTGCTGCTTCATAGGCTGAAGCTTACAAGCACGAGCCACCGTGCCCGGCCTTAGTATCATATTTTAATAGTCTCTACCAATAGTTTGTTGATACAGTTAAAACTTTCCTTTTTTGTTTATTTTCCTTAACTAAATTGTGAAGATTTGAATTTAATAAATTAGTATGCTGATCATTAAGGAAGTACATTCATCCTAGATTTGTGTGCATCCTAAATTTTTGGTCTAACTCTTCATCTTAGTAGTGCTTTTTGTTTCTGTCAGTGTACACAGTAGAGCTCATAGAGGTCATTATATTTTTACCCTCTTTTTTCCGTTACTGTGTGTTGCTTGCCTAATTGTGGAAGAAGTATGAGGCTTTTTAGGTTATATTTTAATATAAAGAGGCTTTGGAAACTTGTGGACACATTAGAGGATGCAGTTTTATGAATACTGAATGGTATAATAGTCCAAATGGATATGCCACAGAAAGTTTTCTTCTGTGCTTTTTTTAAGCCAAGCAATTTTATTTTGACAGGATGCAAATTCAATTAAGAAGATATTTTACATGAAAAAAGCAGAAATTGAACATCATGAAATGGCTAAGTCAAACCTTCGAATGAGGTAGGTTAAAAAGCATCTGCAATTTTTGTGCCTTTATTAATTGCCAAATTTTCCAGGTAGTGAAATCAATATATGTTGCATTTTAAGGTTATATTTATAGTTAATAATAAGATTCTGGAGAGAGTAGGGATAACTTTTATCTGCCTCTTCTAGCAGCTGAAGAACTTTATTTAAAAAGAAATAATTTTTAGCAACCTAAATGACCCAAAATAGATGACTGGATGAAAAAAAATGTGGTATATATACACTATGAAATATTACTCATCAATTAAAAATGACAAAACAAATTTCATGATTTTATGATAACATGGATCGACTTAGAAGAAATCATATTAGCAGTAACAAGTCAAAAAGAAAAAAGAAACCAAATGGTTTCACTAATATATGGGATATAGGGAAAAAGTAAACAAGAGCCATGAGGGAAAGTCAAGATAAGCTAAGCACCATACTGAAGCATACAACTTCGGGAAGAGGGGAAATGGTGGGAAGGGTGGGGAGGGGGTGAATCCCTGGGATTACAATGATGTGAAATTGGTATATAAATAAATTTTTAAAAATATTTTAAAAAAGAAATAATTTTTACGGCTTAACACCACAGTAACTGCTTTATACATTACCTGTGTAATGTATACTATACTTTCTATGTATGTAATATTACAACTGGCTATAGTATATATTAGTTTATATTTCTGTTTGCAGTAAGATTTTAACCCAAGTATCAAGAAAATGAAAATCTTATCCTAGTTTTTAATTTGTGCTTAGACTATCACTTTCAACAAGTCTTGTTTCTGGGTTTCCATTTCCTCCTACCTGGAATAAAGATGAGTGACTACTTTTGAAACTTCTGGTATGACATTTACTTTGTCCCAAGATCATCTGGTCACTGTAGTGACCATGAACTATCTAGAACCAGCCCTGGTCCATTCTCTGCAGAGTCCCCAGGTCTTGAAGTATAGCCTGTTATACAGTAGAGGCTCAGAATATTTTGACACTTTTATTTGGAAAGAAAAAGAAAATAGTAGTTTCCCTTTTGTTTATCCAATATTCTGATTTCAGCTCTTAGTTTTTGTAGTAGTTTCTTTTTTGTTTATCTAATATTCTGATTTCAGCTCTGCGGTGTTCTATTTTATCTCTGATTAGGACTCCATCAAATTTTATTGCAACCAGGCTGACAACTGCTTCACACAGTAAAGGTGGCCTTGGTGAAGAAAGAAATCCCACTAGCAAGTATTACCGGTGAGAGTGAGTGTGTGACCCATGTTTATGAGGCTAGGCGTACTAGTGATAGCAACCATAAAGTAATATTTTTGGGTATAGTTAGGTAAAATGAAAATTTTCTACTGCATACCTAATTTATTACATACCTTATGGGATGCCATAGTAGCCCTGACCTTGTCTCTGAGAGATTAAATATTTAAGCAGAAATTGTTTGACAGGTATAGTTGAATATTGCCAATAAGATGAATGGTAAAATACTGGAAGGTTTTATATTTAAATAAAATTTGTGAACTCATTATAAAGTATAAGCATCTTAGAAAAGAATTACTAGTAATAATGAATTTTTTCCCCATAATATAAGAAATAGTTCTGCATTTCAGTAAACAAATTGCAGGTAGCCTACTTTAGACTAAACAGAATGTTTAGAAGTACAAAGATAAAGTACAAAGATAAATTAAGGACTTCTTAGTTAAAAAGAAATTTTTATCTTTAATGTGAATGCTTTTTTAACAGTTTTCTATTTTCTATAAAGTTCCTAAATCGTTATAACATTTTACCTCTTCCTCTATTTTCCTTTGTAGTAATAAGAGAGCGGTACAAGGGGGTCGTTTATCAGCAATTACCATGGCTCTTCAGTATGGTTCAGAAAGTGAAGAGGATGCTGCTTTAGCAGGTAGGCATTAGATTGTGACTCATTAAATGCCTTCTCAGTGAATCCTTCTGATGCTGGAAAATTGAAGTGACTTTAGTCTGGTTGGGAGTTGGTCATTGTTGAGAGTGCCTGTTATTTTGTTGCTTTTTTATTACATCCTTGTTGACAAACTTAGCAAAACTTTTTATATTTTTTATTTTGCGTTACATCTGGTATGTAGGTTGATAAATACTTATACAACATGAGTAGTTTGACAACCATGCATATCTTGATTACAAATCTATAGTGGTAAATAGGGGACACTAGTGACACCATCAGGAAATACTAGAGAGGCATTTACATCATCTTAGGTTTCTAGGTGTTGACTTATATTTTCAGTAGATTTTAATTTCTTCTTGACTACAGTTTCTGTTTTAAAGATAGATGTAAATTAACTGGGCGTGGAGGGGTGTGCCTGTAATCCAAGCACTGGGAGGCAAGAGGCCAGGGATCCCTTGAGTTCATGGGTTCGAGACTACACCAGGCAACATAGGGAAACCTAGTCGCGAAAAAGCAGCCAGATGAAGTGGCAGGTCCCTGTAATCCCAGCTCCCTGGAAGGCTGAGGATCTCTTGAGTCCACGGTATCGGGACTACCCTGGGCAACATAGTGAGACCTAGTCTCAGAAAAAAAAAAGGATAGATGTAAATTATAACTAGAACAGGATTGTGAATGGTTATTTTAAAAGTCCAGGAAGATCACTGGGCATTATCCATGTAGTTTCTAAAGGTTACCTGTATTCCTCAGGTACAATCCTCTATATGCGAACAGTTTTTATGCAAATAAATTGGAAAATTTAGATGAAATGAAAAAATTCTTAGAAAGTGATAAGTACCTAAAACTGAGAAAAGAATGATTAGTTATGTCACCATTAAAGGAATTAAATTTGTTACGTAACATAGCTCACATAGAAAACACCAAGCTAAACATTTAGGAACAGAATTATATACAAACCCCTGTAGAAAATAAAAGCTAGAACTCCCCAGTTAGTTCTATGACTATGGTATAACTTGCATGTAAAAGCCAAACAAAAATCTAAGCTTATTTTCTAGCAGTATATATAAAAGAATGTACATGGTAACACAGTTCACATTATTCCAGATTGTTTCAACATTAGACAGGATAAAAGTATCACTCATTATATTCACCAGTTTTAAAGGACTGGTTTTGTTTGTTTTTTTATTTATATTTGAGACTAGGTCTCCTCTGCCCTGGGAACTGCAGGCTCACATTGCCTGGGGAACTGGGACTCAAGCAATCCCCAGCCTCAACCTTTTAGGTAGATGGGATTATAGGTACACACCAGCTATTTTTTGAGACTAGGTCTGCTATGTTGCCCCGGGTGGTTATCAAACTCGAGGACTCAAGGGATTCCTAGTTTTGGCCTCTCTTCCTAGGCTGGGATTAAAGATGTGCACCACCGTGCCCAGCCCTAAGGACTGGTTTTAAATCCTTCTTTTGCTTCTAACTCTGTGACTCTGGATCCAAGTTTCCCTTTCACTGTTTTACAGGATAGCTGACCTTGAATGAGTCCTCAGTGGTCCAAGCATTCTCATTTGGAAAAGAAATAATACTTTTGTGTGTGGGGGTGTGTGTGTGTTAGGATTACCTAGACCAGTGCTTATCAAACTTATAACTAAGTACTTAATAAATGATTGTCACTCTTATTTGAAAGCACATAATGGTATGGTTATCCTGACCCATCAAGAAAAATTTAAATTATATCCCTTATAAACTCCTTAAGAATTCAGAGAAATGAGCAACATATTTTATATATCTATAAAAATGTTTACATACTTCATTTGGTATTTCTGTTACTAGCTGCCTCCTAAAAATCCCTTCAGTGACGGAAGTCATAGTTCGTAAGACGTTGATCAACAGGGCAAAGTTACAGAGACTTAGTACTAAATCAGGCCACCAGGCTGCAGTTGTGCTCTCCTCAACTCCATGCTGTTTTGGCTACTTGCTCCCTGTCTTAGCCAAGCACCCATAGCAGGGAGTCCATTAAGAAAGCACATTTGACAGAGAAACTATTTTGTAATCATTTAGAAACAGTATACTTTTGTCTTTATAACTTCCTATTTTTAAGTAACATTTCTCTACATAAACAATTAGGTATTACTAGCATCATCTTTAATGAAGACCAAAGACAACAGTTTTGGGTAAACGTTCCTTAATCTGAAAAGTTTTTTAAAAAGCTTAAAATCTCTTTTTCTACTTACAGATAAGTTTTTTTGTTTTTCTAGCTGCTCGCTATGAAGAAGGAGAGTCAGAAGCAGAGAGCATTACTTCATTCATGGATGTTTCAAATCCTTTTTATCAGCTTTATGACACAGTTAGGAGCTGCCGAAATAACCAAGGACAGCTAATAGCAGAACCTTTTTTCCATTTGCCGTCAAAGAAAAAATACCCTGATTATTATCAGCAAATTAAAATGCCCATATCACTGCAACAGATCAGGTAGGCTATGTTCTGCTTTACTTAGTATTTATTTATTTTCCTTCCTAGAGTGGATATTAAAGGTAAAATTACTTCTCAAGTAAATAAGAATATTAAAGTAAAAGAATATTAAGGTAAAAACATTTTTCACTTGGTGTGCTTGAATATCACTTCTCTATGAAAAGTAGAAATTAGCTAAATCCAAATTATGCATTTTGTACTACAAAGAGTCAAGAAACAAATGAAAGATTTTTTCTAGTTTAGTCATTTTGAGTTTCAGATTATAGATTATAAGAAGTCATACAACTTAAAATTTGACTTCATTTTCTTATAACTGAGCAAAGTACAAAAATCTTTCTGCCTAACCCTTTGTTGTTAAATTTTAATTGTAGTAGTTTATTTAGATTCTGCCTTTATTATTGAAAACCAGTAAGTGTTGTTAAAACTCATAGAGAACTCATTAGCCGAAACAAAAATCTGAAAGATGATTCATCTTGGTTTTATTTTTCTATTTAAAAAATGTTAAAGTGGTCATTGGGAATTCAGCCAGACCAAATACTTAAATCACCAAAGTATTTTTTAAAGTAGGAGATAAGGAATATAAAATTTGATGGTTTGAAGTCTTGGAGGTTTTTGAATAGAGAATGAGGGCATTTGGTACTTTTAAAATAACATGGAAATGAAGGGGGCTATTTAAAAAATAGCTTAGAAAGATGATAAGTTTTATAAAATGTTATAAGTTTCTCTTTTAAATAAACAATGTTTGTCCTTAGTTTTTTTCTCTTCCTCAGTCTTTTTGTTTATTTTTCCAGTTTAATTAACTGGGTCAAAGGAAAACAAATCCTTAGCCAGGTCAACCTCCCAGTTATACCCTTCTCCCAAGTTAGAATTATCTGATAATCCTTGCTTTATTAAGTCACTGATTATGTACCTTTTCCCCCATTTAAGGTTTACTATGGCAGGTAGGATAGTGGCTAGTATGTTAAAGTTGTCTAATTGTACCCCCCATTTAAGGACACATAGGGAGTAATCAGTGTCTGACAGGAGCCTTGCTGTGCCAGGGTTACTTTCCATTGTGCTCTACTTCAGAAGAACAAGGAAATTTAGAGTGGTGTTGAACATTCTATAAGTATAGAAATGTTGTTTATCTGCACTGTTCAGTACAGTAGCCAGTAGTCACATACAATTTGAGATGTGATTAGTACAACTAAGGAACCAGACTTATAATTTATTGAATTTTTATTTAAATAACCATGTGGCTAGTAGCTACTCTGTGTATAACAAAGTCCTAGGAAGATTTGTTTGCAGTAAGAACATAGTTGAAAGTTATCAAAAGCAACAAAAGGAAGTGTGGGCAAGAATCTAGACAGTGTTGCTCTTTCTGATGTGCTTGAGTTTGTCATCCTATCTTTTGCCATTCTGCCCTTACCTTCCCACCTCTATCTTTGATAAATGTAAATCTGGTAAATATCTATTTATTATTTGTATTTTTAGAGGCACTTTTCTTTAAAAAGTATCCCCAGCACCTTAACTTTAGCGAGAATAAATCTGAGGCTTCAATTTACAATCTGGTTGCTAGCTTTCTAAGCTGGTAATAAGAACTGAGTTTGTTCTTAGTTCTTTTTTGCTTCATCCTGGAAACTTTGTCTACGTTCATAGCTCTTTGAACACTACATGGCGTCTGCTTATGATTTTGGTAAATTTTAAGTAAAGCTGTATGTGCAGAATGGATTCTATTATTCTAAGAAAAATGTATGGAGTCTTTATACATTCCTTCTGTGAAACTGTTTACACATACTGTCATTCTTCATACTATTTTTGTGACTGATGAATAGCATGCAGATACTTTAATAAAATGACTTAAAAGTGTATCCTGCCATAGAGAGTTAAGGCAAACCATGAATCTTTGTACAAAGTGTGCAGGGACTTTATGAGAGTTGGGATTAGTAATAACCAGTGTATGAGAGAGAGAGGGTGAAATTTTTAAGACTTTAAAGTAAGCAAAACATCTCAGTTTTATTTCTTCTTATTGAGGTAACATTAGTTTACAATACTGTATGTTTTAGGTTCACTCCTCTTTATGAGAGTACCAGTAAGCCTCCACTTCAGTGCATGGGATGTCTTCCACCCTTTGCTGCTTCCCTTCTTCCCCATTGGCTACCTCATTTCTGCAGTCAAAATCCAAGGGTTTGGTTTGATTTGGTTTTTGTCTGTTCTTTCAGTTTTTTTTTGTTTTTTTAATACTCCACATATGAATGAAAGTATCCAATATTTTCCTTTCTCTTAGTAATCCCTTTTTGTCCATCCAAGCTGTCAAAAATGGAAAGCTTTTATCTTCTTTTTAGCCAAGTAGTGTTCCGTTGTGTATAAATATCACATCTTTACTCAGTCATCAGTCCATGAGCACTTAGGTTGTTTCCAAAATTGGCTATTGTAAATAGTGCTCCAGTGAACAAAGCGTTGCATGTATCTTTTTGAATTAATGCTTGTATATACTTTGGATAGAGTCCACCTAGAAGCAGAATTGCTGGATCATGTGCTAGATAATTCCTAATGGGGGTGTGGGACCGCCATACTGTTTGCTGTTTTACGTTCCCAACAGTGTATGAGGGATCCTTATTCTCTATACCCTTGCCAACACTTAGCCATTCTCACAGGTGTGAGATAGTACATCACTGTGGTTTTGCTTTGATTTTCTCTGAGGATGAAAATTTTTTTCATGTGCCTTTTGGCCATCTGTATTCCTTTGGAGAAGTATCTTAACCTGTTTTTCTGTCCTTCTAATAGGTTATTTTTTGTTATTGTTGTAATATATGTGTTCTTGAGTATGTCTTGGCTATTAGTCCCTTGTTGGATACATAATAGGCAAATATTTTTCCCCTTCAATAGGATGTCTTTTATTTTAATACTTTCACTGTGCAGAAACTTTTTAGTTTGATGTAGTCCCATTTGTTTACATTTGCTTTTATTTCCTTTACTATTCGAATCAATTCCCCAAAGACATCTCTAAGACTAGAGTATATTACCTGCTTTTTTTTTTCCTTGTATTTTATGGTCTCAGATCTTTCATCCATATCTTTAATCCACTTTTAATTAATTTTTCTGTATGATGTAAGACAGTCGTCTAGTTTCATTCTTTCACGTGTGACTGTACGATGTTTCCAGCACCATTTGTTGAAGAGACTTTCCTTTCACCACTGGTAGTTTTAAGTGCTTTCTTATAAATTGTCCATCTGTCTTTGGGTTTATTTCTATGCTCTCAATTCTGTTCATTCTAACATCATGCTGTTTTGATTGCTCTCATTTGTAGTATGTGTTGAAGTCACTGAGTTTGTTACACCTTCATATTTCTTTTTATATATATTTTTTATTTAGTTAATTTTTTTCATATTTCTTTTTCTTAGGGATGTTTAAGTTATTCAGGGTCTTTCATAATTCCATACAAATTTCAGTAATTTTTGTTTCTATTTCCTTGAAGAATACTATTGGAATTAAGGTCTAATAATTTCCATTGTACAGGTCTTTAACTTTCTTAAGTTTACTGCTAGATACTTAATAATTTTCTCATAGTAGTAAATGGAATTCTTTTCTTGACTCCTTTCTCCTCCCAATTTGTTATCTGTAGAATGCAACAGATTTTTGTATATTGCTATTGTAGCCTGCTGCTTTACTGTACTAATATATTGTCTCTAATAGTTTGTTAGTGGAGTGTTAAGGGTTTTCTGTGTAGATGCTCTCCATCAGCAAAGAGTGATAGTTTTGCTTCTTCTCCAGTTTGGATTCCTTTTCTTTTTTTTTGCCTAATTGTTCTAACTAGATCTTCAATCCTTTATTGAATAGCAGTGGTAGGCATGGGCATCCTTTTCTTGTACTTGATCATAGAAAGAAAACTTTCATTCCTTTACATTAATATGTTAACTGTGGGTTTGTCATGTACAGCATTTATTATATTGAGATATATTCTCTCTGTCCCCATTTTGTTGAGTTTTTAATCTTAAATGATTGTTGAGTCTTGTCAGAAACTTGCTGTGCTTCTATTGATATGTCCATGTGATAGTTAGTTTTCTTTTTTGTTCTGTGGTATCACATTAGTTGATCCTGGAATCTCTGGAATTAACCCCACTTAGTAATGATGTATGTTTTGATATATAGTTGAATTCAGTTTGCTAAGATTTTGTTGAGGATTTTGTTTATTCTTGGTGTCTTATTTTGGTGTCTTTGTTTATCACAGGTGTTGGTTTGTAGTTTCTTTTTCATGATGTCCCTGTCTGCTTTTGCTATTAGGGTAATGTTGACCACACCAAAAGTGTTTGGAAGCATTTCCTCTTCTTCATTTTTTTTGGTAGCGTTTGAGAAGGTTAGATATTAAATCTCTTCTTGAAGATTTGATAGAACAGTGAGCCATCCTGTCTTGGACTTTATTTTGGGGGCACTTGATTACTGTTTGAACTTCCTGCCTGTGATTGGTCTGTCTAGGTTTTCTATTTCCTCCTAATTCAGTTTTGGAAAGTTGTTGGATTTTAAGAATTTGTTCATTTCTTCTAGATTACTCAATTTACTGGCATATATTAATGTTCATAGCAGTCTCGTATCCTTTGTATTTCTGCAGTATCTGTTATAACTTCTCATTTCTTTGTCTAGTTACTGGAGTTAACTTTTTTTTCCCACTTAGTAAGTCTCTAACGGTTTGTCAATTTTCCCTTATCTTTCCAAAGAAGCAACTCTTAACCAAGAAAAAAAAGCAAAACCCAATTTTAAGTCATCATAATTAGTCAACAAATGCTTATATTGGAAAAAATAGTAGTAAATGTACTTTGACAACATGTCTGTCTCTCATTTACCACCCTAAGACCACTCTTCTTTGATCATTTATCTCTCCTGGGGGTAAATATTAATTCTGGTTGCTCCTTTGTGGTGGTGGCCAATACTTTTTCTTTTCTTCAACACTGATAAACTGAATGGCCCTATAGTTTAAAAAATGAGTGGATTACCATGCTACTTACTTCTTTAAGGTAGCTTAAAATTTCCCCAATTTTTGTCTCTTTGTGGGATTTGTGTGGTAGCACCCTAATTCACTAACATGTTTCTTCCACCTGAATTTTTGCTTGTGAATTTCCTTTGTAATTCACCACCTTACTAGATCTTCATTACTTTTTATAATATTATAAATTTTTTTCAGATTTTCAATTTTACAGTCATATTACATAAATATGCTGGTGCTTTTGCTTTCTTTATATTTTTCACATGTTACGTCTTGGCGTCTAATTAGTATCACCAGTAAAGGTATCATCCAGTGCTTTTCAATTTTTTTTTTTTTTGAGACTAAGTCTCACTGTTTTTGCCCATGGAACTGCAGGCTCACTTTGCCCGGGGTACCATGGACTCAAACAGTCCCCAGCCTCAGCTTCCCAGATAGCTGGGATTACAGGCGCGCACCACTGTGCCCAGCTATTTTTTGGGAGTAGGTCTCTTTGCCCTGAGCAGGACTTTGCCCTGAGCAGGACTCAAGCTGCGATTCCTGGCCCCAGCCTTGTCATAGGCTGAAGCTTACAGGTAGAAGCCACCGTGCCCGGCTCGCTTTTCAATAATTTTGCATTGGACTTTCAGGAAAGTTTTTTTCATACTTTTCATAATGTACAATTCTAGTCATATGTCTTTCTTTTCGCAGAACAAAGCTAAAGAACCAAGAATACGAAACTTTAGATCATCTGGAGTGTGATTTGAATTTAATGTTTGAAAATGCCAAACGCTATAATGTTCCCAATTCAGCCATCTATAAGCGAGTTCTGAAGTTGCAGCAAGTAATGCAGGTATGATTTCTTGGTTTTACTAAGTTGTTATTAGTATAACTGAAATAATTTTTTGTATTTGAGTATGTGCTTATAAGATGTATGAATAATACTACAGCGTTCATTTCAGTACCAATACTGAAATCATTAGTGCTACAAGCACTACTGTTTATTTTTTTAGGATCATGTACAATGGAAATAATTTAGACAGGTTTTAATTTTGTGAGCAGAAGAAGCAGAGGTTTGTCCCTGGAATATGGTATTTTAGTGTCCTCAGAAAAATTTTCTTCAGTCACAGATGTTACTCATTCATTTAGATTCCATTCCTTTGGTTCTGGACTTTGTTTCTTCCGAGGGAAGCCTGATCCTAAGGAGGAAGGATATCCTAAGACTAGTTAACCCTTCTATAGTCTCCGTAAGTTTATCAGTCCTTTCTGAGAGCACACCTTGGCACACCTTGGAGGGCACCTAGGTCATCGGTTTTACTCAGAGGAAGAAAGCAATGAAAAAAGCAATTTTAGATCACCTGTAGAATCTTTATTTTGTATGGTCAGCACTGATCGGGGCTGTAGGTTTCTGGTATTTCCTTTATAGTGCTCTATGTATCCTCTCAGTCTACCATGGTTCAGCTTTCAGTTCTGCTTGGCAGGTCTTTAAATATGCATGTGTGAAAAGTAGATCTTCTTTCACCTCTCACATTAAACTTTCTTCTTAACCACACTGTTAAGGGTACAAAGACTTATTTGAATTGACTTTACTTAAATATGATCACCAGACTAGGATGCCCTTATAGCTTGCCTCAGTGCTTTTAGCAAGCAATAGATTCCCTTTGTAGTCTTAAATGCAGTATGATTTTCTAGCTCTTAGGATTAATTTTTTTTACCTATATTTTTCTCATTTAACTTTTCATTAAATTGGTTATTGAAGAGATCTATGACACTAATTTTGTGTATCCTACTCATGGTTATAACTGAATATATTTGATATGTTTGCCTCTTCAATAGTCATGTATTCTGGGTGTGTTTAGTCAAGTGAGCTTAATTTCTAGGGCCCTCTGTTCTGTTTCAGGCAAAGAAGAAGGAACTTGCAAGGAGAGATGACATTGAGGATGGAGACAGCATGATTTCTTCAGCTACCTCTGATACTGGTAGTGCCAAAAGAAAAAGGTATAAACTCTTACACTTGGAGACATCTTCTCAGTTGCTATTTATTTTAGATAGTACATAAAAATGTTTTTTAAGGTATCACATATAAGTTCGCTTAAAATCTTTAAATATTCAATAACATCTTTTAGGATTCATTTGTAATTTGTATGACTAATGCATTTTTTGTACAAGTATTTTTATTGCTTTGGATCACTTAGATAACAATGACAACTACATAACAACTACTTAATGTAGCTTTGCAAAAATTTTACTCTTTTTTGCTATCCAGATTATTTTGTTTTAATGTAGCATTTTAAAAGTGCCACTTAGGTCTGATTTAGGAAAATTTTACGTAGTGAATAGCAGAAATGGAATATGAATTAGGAAAGGTAAGGATGATTAGGAAAGGTAAGGAGAAATTTGTTACTACCACTGTAGTAAGGAAGTCATTACTCTTATTACACCTTTACTTTTCCTTGTTTGAGCTTTACTTGCCATTTTAAGACTGTCAGAGTGTAAAATACAAGAAGTCATAACTTCAGGTAGTTTTAAAAATATTAAGCTAGATGTTTAGTTCTCTTTCCTTTTTACCCCTTTTCTTAGTTTCCTAACCCCTGACGGGTTTTATGGAAGGGAATCTTAATGTGAGATTTCTATAAAGTAGTATGTAAGACCATCTCTGGTCTGCACTGCTAACGTGAAATTTCTCTGCCTTCATCTTTGTGGAATCTGTACTCTCCCTCAACCGTAACCATCTCACCTTCTCAAAAGTCAAACCAGGGACGATACCTTAAACAGGGAACAACTCATCACTGATAGCAAGACTTGACAGATTCAGAGTTGAATAAAGAAGTCATTAATAATTGTTCACAGTTGTATTCATGTGTTAATAGATCCACTAAAATCATAGGGTTTTTAAAGTGTGTAGAAAAGTGAAGCTGTCCTATTTTTCCCACTTATAAAAAGCATTTGTAAAATTTCTACATAGTAAAAATAACTTTGCTATGCTATACCTTGGTGATTAGTGTACCCTGAGATATGAGTTTCCTCCATTACTGGCCTGTGAATGTCATCCTTCCAAGTTCTTAATTCCTTGTTATACCAGGGACAACGGAGAAAAAATGTGAAACCAGATCAGAGACATCAAGTCAAGAACGTCTTTGACTGTAATTATATAACTACTACAGCATCACCTGTGTTTTCCAGATCAGTCACCTATCAAAGATAAAAACTTCTCAGGCAAAAGAAGGTAATGGAGGCAAAGTGATGGTACAGTTTGTGCCAACACTGAATGAAAAAAGAGATCCTGAACTAGAAGGCAGACCCTTAAAAAATTACCCATTTCTGTAGTTCATTGTTTGTGGAACAACCCAAGTAAGTCAAATCAAAGCTATTCTGAAACCTCCCGTAAAAAGAAAATTAAACATGTTCATAAAATAAAATCCTACATCAGATGAAAACTGTCTTTAACAGGTTTTCTAGGGAGTGTTTTGTGCAATAAATGAAAAACAAATCACAGAACAAATATAAATCAAAGATAATGCGATAAAAGGACATAAGACTGGGTTTTTGAAATACAGGCATGAGCAGTTTTAGGAGGTTGATAGAAACAAGTTCATATTTTGTACAATGATAAAGGATTAGCATAATGAGACTTTTAGAAGGCAATTGTGTTAGAAGGTTTAGTAATAAGAAGTAGAGTTATTTAGAATTCAGACTATAGCACCCTAGTAGGTTAAGTTTGTCCAGAGAAGTCAGGGCCAATGTTTCCAATTACCACTGCTTTGACCTCTAAATATTATCATTCTCTCTTTGGATTTTTTTTTTTCAATATCAAAAAAAGTGAGAAAAGATAATGTGGGTATGCTTTGTTCATTCTGGGGGTGCAGTCTCCCCTACTCCTCTGCCTAGAAATCTACCATCTTCTACGTTGAAATGTTTCAGGTATTCTTAATATCTTTTATCCTTTGGACTGAATACTCTTTTTTTCTCAACCATATGTGGTTTATACTTGACCCTTCAATGTTGTTGTTTATTTCTCTTCACATGTAATGTTTGTTTCTGCTTTCCCAGGAACACTCTTGACAATGAGATGTTGGGTCTCAGGAGGCTCTCCAGGTGTGCAGTCCTTTTTTATGCATAAACATATTTTTCAATGTGTGATTTTTGTGCCATGGTCAGTACTGATTAGGTGAAAACTGAAACTTTAAGCATATGACTTACAGTTTTTATGTCGGTGCCAGTTTATTTTATGAGTAAAGGAAGCAGTATAATTTAGAAGTATAGTTATTAAACTAAATTCAGAATTACTTAGATTAGATATAACTTGTTGTTAGCTTTGCCAGGGGCAGATAACCCCTTGTGGGTCATTGTGGCTGTGATTCTGCAGCAAAAGATAGAGGCTGAGAATATAGTGGTGTTGCCACTGTCCAGGGGCTGATGGGGACTGCTTCCCTTTCAAGGATGCCTTTTACATGATGGGGGATGACGGAGCAATCAAACTGTGACAACCCAAGTAATGTCAATTTGTGTTGGTACTTAGGATTGTACTAGTGCTTCTCAGGCATGAATACATTTCCTTAGTCTTTGAGCTTGTCCACATTTTCTTTAAAGCATCCTTTCTTTTGCATGTGATTTATTTTAAAAACTGCTTCTGAATTGTCATGTTAGAATTTGGTACTTATATGGTGCTTTTATTTTCACCTTTGCCATCTGTAATTTGGGGTTTATCAATTGATTGCGGAACAACAAACTGATCTTTACCAGTCATAAAGAACATTTAGTCTTCACGTCTACCTGCCAGGAACATATTGACCAGAAAAAGAGGCAGGTGGAAAACAAATGAGCAATGTAGTAAAATAACTGTATCAGATTCAAAATTATGTAGTTATGTAGAAATGTTGCATGATTGCCCAAGGAGCTACTAGGTAATCTACTATCCCTTGAAAGCTAGATGCTTGCTCTAAAGTTATGTACATTCTGCTACCACTTGTAGCCTACTGTACAAAATTACTATGTTGTCATTATCTTGTCCCTGGTATTTTCTGTAAGAAAAGTTTTCCTATGTGGTAACTTAAGAAAAAGCTCTTAGATTATATCTCTTTTATATCATTCCTAATGTTTAGCACTAGATGTGCAGTGATAGAAATAGAAATGTGGGGTATTGTGCATAACCCCTACTGCGTTCTAAAGCCTAACTTCCCAAATTTGAATACCCATTGTTCTTATAAGCTCTGTGACCTGAAACTTATCTTATTTTCCTTATCTGAAAAGGAGTTTAGGGCAACATATACAGAATGTTGCTATAAGGACCTGATTGATTAATATGTGTGAAATTCTGAGAACTGGGCCTGGATGCAGTATACTCGTTAAGTGTAGCTCTGATTATTTCCTGAAAGTGGTTCCTATCAACATCAAGACTTGGGGGGAGGGGGGGTTAATTTTGGTTTTAGTCAGAATATGTCACTAATCTGACAATTCTTTGAAAAAAATAAGATGTTATTCTTTGAAGTCTTAGAGATGAAGTGTAACAGGCCTTGCTAAAGAAAGAACATTTAATTAAATGTAGCTGTGAAGCACTAGGACTGGAGACTAATGCTCAGAGTCCATGAAGCCTCTGAACAGGGCTAACCAGCTAAAGAGAGTCCTAGTAACCAGCTAAAGAGAGTCCTAGTAAGCATTAACTTTTAGGAACAGGTAGGAACATAGTCAAAGCAACCTGGGAATTATCAACTGACTCAAGTCTCACTTCTGATTATTCCGTCCTCTCTGACCTTCGTTATTCATTTGACCTAGCTCTAATCCTGTTTTTGCATCTGCAAAGCTGGGGTAATAATTGTACCTGCTTCTCAGAGTTTGAGGAGTAACTGAGAATGCATATAGGTATTTAAACATACATGCTACATGGTTAACTTTAACCATAAATAAGAATTTTATGTGTGCATAAATGCAAATAGGAACACATCTAATAATAAATTATATGTTTAGAGGAAGGACATTTGAAAAAGAGGTCAACCACTGAGTATGGTGGTTGGAACAAAATTTATATAATTTCAGGCCAGGCATGGTGGCGCATGCCTGTAAACAGCAGCCTAGGAAGCTGTGGCCGGAGCCAGAGATCGCAGTTTGAGTCCTGCCAGGGGCATGTAGTGAGACCTAGTTTCAGAAAAATATAGCTGGGCATGGTGGCGTGTGCCTGTAATCCCAGCTACCTGGGAAGCTGAGGCTGGGGATTCCTTGAGTCTGTTGTACCCTGGGCAACGTGAGCCTGCGGTTCCACAGGCAAAAATAGCGAGACCTAGTCTCAAAAAAAAATTTTTTTTTCCAAAGGGAAGATTGTACCTGAAAGGGCTATTGAGGGTCTCTGAAACCGGTGATAAAGGAAACAAAAAGACAGTGATTCCAGTTGTTGGTAATCCTGGAAAAATCAAGGAAGCAAAATAGCGCTAATAGCTCATAATCTTTGTGCAAATTAGGAAAAACATTTCTCAAAGATGCTTGACTTTCATATATGAGAAAATTAATATACTGATTTTGTTAGCACAGGACCCTCTGTGTTCTGTTTTTCAGTGTCTGTGATCTAAATTGTTACCCCTAAGTATGGTATCTGAGTGCACAATGATGAACTGATTTTATTTATTTACTTTTTTAAATTTTTTTGAGACTAGGTCTTGCTATTTTTTGCCTGTGGAACCCCAGGTTCACATTGCCAGGGGTACCACAAACTGAAGCAATCCCTAGCCTCAACTTCCCAGGTAGCTGGGATTATAAGCGTGCGCCACCACGTCCAGCTATATTTTTTTGGAACTAAGTTTTGCTACGTGCCCCCAGCAGGACTCGATCCGCAATCCTTGGCCCCTGCCGTGGCTTCCTTGGAAGGCTGCCACTTACAGACATGCACCACCATGCCTGGTCTTGATGAACTGGTTTTAAATTACCTTACATTGTATTTGACTTTAATACATTTAAAGATACTAATTGAAAAGAATGATTAAGCAAGTTTCCAGCATGGATGGAGCTAGAAGGACTTATATTAGCAGAAATAATCCAGAAAGAAAAAGAGAAATATGGGATGGTCTTACTTATATGAAGGATATAGAAAACAAACAAACAAACAAGAAAAATTAGAAACAACCAACAGAACCGAACCATAGAGTGAGAGAGGAGGAGGAGGAAGGAAACTGGAGAGGTAGAGGGTACAAAGGATTAAGAAAGATGCTTAACAGGTGTTAAGGAAATGGGAGAACCCTGGAGTACACAGTGATGTTATATATATACACACACAAATAATTTTTTTAAAAACTCAAGTTTTGAGATCTGGGACATAATTTCAATGTTTATGTCCCAAAATAGAGTAAAGTAAGCAAACTATTCAGTTAATGGCCTGAAAAGGAAGTGAGGTAGAATGGATAGAGGGATTCTAAGAAGAATGTGAAGAACAAAGTGGCATTGACAAAAGTAACGGGACAGTATCAAATATGGAGACTGGTAGTTATCTTTTTGTAGCGGAGTTTACCTCACTTCAAAAGTATTTGAAGTTTCAAAAGACTTGGATATAATGAGGCAAGGTAAATAAACCAGCTACTTTAGATCATAAAGTTTATTATAAAAGTATGAAGTTTTGCTCTCATTTTCCCTAGCAGCCAAATTCAAAGTAATGGGCCAGTGGTTCTCAGTCTGATAGGCAATATAAATATCTGGAAAATGACAAAGGTTGGCTTTTTTAAAAGAAGATCATAAGTGATCCTAGTAACTAGAGTTTTTCTTCCCTTGGAAAATGGAAACTGGTTGCACATCTTGCTCTTAAAGAGTGAATGATGCAAATGGAGAAAGATACTAATATGTCCTGAAAGATGTAAATTTTCATTATTAGAGTAGATTGTAATATACAGTTGGATTTCATATTTTGGATCGATCCCATTCAAAACTGCCAATGTCAGTTTTTGGAGTTAGGAAAATGGACCACTTGACCTTTTGCATCAGTATTTTCCCTAAAATTCAGTCAAAATCTTGCCTTCCTCTTCAAAAATCTCATAAAAATGTGCCCTAGACTCCCTTTCAAATGAGAGTATTTGTGGCTTCATACAGAAAAGCTTAATCATAATTGAAAGTGGTATCCTGGATCCAGGAAGGGAATAGTTCTGATCTCTTGGCTCAGGTAAGGACCTTGATTCAATTGTTCTGCTTAAAATTCCTCTAATGAGGAATAATTTCATTCTGTATTATTATTGAAATGCTCTTTTAAGATCAGGATTTCATGATGGAATTGCTGCATCTTCCTTTAGAAGTTCAGCCTCCATAAACAAGCTCTAAAGACACTTATCTAACTTAGTTATAAGTATAATTTCTGTGATTTCAGAATTAACGTAATTCAAGGTCAGAAGTAAATTTATCTGTGTTCTAATCTCTGCCCAGATGTGGAGATTTGTGACATTAGTGTTTTGCCCTATCCCTTTATCTTCTTGCTAAAGTCTTGAGAATGAGACCTCTTCTTCTCACATGTCATTGCCCCTATTTCTTTGGAGAATTAGTTTCCACTGCGTGAAACTTTTCCTAAATTGCTATCATCTAGTAATCCTTACTTAACGTATATAACCAGAAATACTAAGGAGAATAAATGGAAGGAAGGAATGCTTCCCATCTCACCAGGGGACATGAACAACTTCTGTGAAGACATAGGTGATAAGAATGACCCCAGCTTTGGAAAACAGGCTTTCTTTTTCTCTCCTAATTGGATCTCTTTCAGGTTGCATGATCACCATACTAGGAAAGTAAGACCATCTGAAACATTTTTGCCTTAAGGATAGATATTTCTTCTCTTGTCTGTTAATTATTCTTCATTAAAATTTTTATTATTTTGTTAAGCTTATTTTGAACTATGCAGGGAAAAACATCTGGCCTTTGCTTGTGTGGTCAGAAGACTAGAAGACCTATTTGACCACATACTTTATATCAGAAATGAACTTCTTTCCATTCATGGGACAGAAAACAGATTTTAAAAATAAAGACCTCCCAAGTGCTATATTATAGAATCTTAGTGTTTACTGAATAGAAATTAAATCTTAAGTTACTCTTTTTATTACTTACTGACCATTTACTTGGAGACTACTCATTCGAGGTTGGCTATTTACCTGTGTGCTGAAGATATACAGTCAACTAGAAATGACATTGGAAAATCCTCTCTCCTAATAATTCTCTTGGTAAATCATTTGGCTTCTTTGAGCCAGTTTCCCCGACAATCAGGACTAGACCATATATGTTCTCTTGGTCCCTTTTTAACTCAGGTTCTAATCCATCTTCCCATGTATACTTTGTTTCATACCACTCACATCTGTTCCTTACCATCACATCTCACTGGGGGGATTTGGAGAATAAAAATGAAAGAATTCATACTCAAAGATAAAAATTTACTTGAGAATTATTGATCTTTTTTTTAAAGCTAGCTTGGGATTGGGAAATAATTCTTATGGAGGGAAGGAACATGCTGGCCCTGATAGGATAAATGTCAGAAAGACTTGTGCCCACTCTAGAGATAGTAGTTTGACAGACAGCCTTCCTTTGTTTCCTGGTCACCAGAATATTCAGGTGTTGAAATGTTGTCTTAAGAAATGGAATACTTCTCTTTGTGTATGAATGTTTTCTTTGTGTTTATTTTTTGCTTGGGAACAATTGATAACAGTAGAGAATCAATAGGTTTATTCCACTTTGCTCTAGTCATCTTAAAAGAGAAAATGTTTTTCAATTAATAATAGAATTTCTCTTTGGGTGGTAGATAAAATCTGTTTTCTAGCATTGTATTTCATAATATTGTAAACAAGTTTACCTGTTGTTCTTGCCAGGGTCACTATGTTTTAACTATTTTGGAAATTTTCATAATATTTAAAGCTTCCAGCATGTTTACTGTATTTGTAGCATTCATAGTCAATAAATGATAATAATTCTGAAGCACTTGACCACAAGATTAAATTGTTTCATCTCATGATCATCTTTATATAAAGAAAAATGAACTTGATCTCATTTTCCCACTTTTCTACCTTCCCCCTCCACAGTAAAAAGAACATAAGAAAACAGCGGATGAAAATCTTATTTAACGTTGTTCTTGAAGCTCGAGAGCCAGGTTCAGGCAGAAGACTTTGTGATCTGTTTATGGTTAAACCATCTAAAAAGGACTATCCTGATTATTATAAAATCATCTTAGAGCCAATGGACTTGAAAATAATTGAGCATAACATTCGCAATGACAAATATACAGGGGAAGAGGGGATGATAGAAGACATGAAATTGATGTTTCGAAATGCTAGGCACTACAATGAGGAGGGCTCTCAGGTAAGGATCTGTGAATCCTGGAGTAGCTACATTTTCTTTTGGTGCTGGGACAGTAATGCATATTGAGAGACTTGGCCTATAGGCCTAATTAATATAGGTTGTTATTCTCCATGGCTAGGTTAATACTTTGTTCTAACTGTTTAAAGGTACGATGTATTACAAAATTCATACTCTAGATTTGACCTCCATCTGAAATCTGGTTTGCCAACCCCTGTGTAAGTAACTTCTTTTTCCTCAGCCTTGGTTTCTTTCCTTTTAAGTTGGAAAAGTAATAATACTTGTATTGATGCTGTTGTAGGATTTAAATGAGATAATATGCAGAGCTTGCAGAACAAGCTCTGGGATTTGAATAAGTACGCAACTGAAGTAACATTAAAATCTTTCATCATCATTACTATTACTCTCCTCAGTGGTCATACTTCTCTTAAGGACAGTACATTTAAGGGTATGATTATGTAGGAATCAGAATTTTCCTGTAAATGCACCTCTAAATAATTAATTTTGTTATGGAGCATCTTTCTTTTCAGTTCCTTATGGAGCATCATTCTTTTCAGTTCCTATGTGAGGAACCGAAGATAAGATGCCTTTCTTTGATTTTTTTTCTATTTCATATTTTTTACTTTAAATCTCCTATACTTATGAATGGAAAATATTGATATAATAAATGATGTTACCTAAATGATACACAATTCCCATAGCAATATTTTTCACAATTCTCATAGCAATATTTTTCAAAAAAATTGAAATTTTATGCCACAAAAGACATCAAATAGCTAGAAAAACCCTCAAAAAGAGAAATGGGGTATCACATTATCTGACTTCAAATTTAATATAGAACAGTAGAATTAAAAACTGCATGGTATTAGCACAAAAAGTACATAGTTCACTGAAACATAAAAAATCCAGACTCTACGTACATATCATCACCTAATATGGGTCATACGATAGGGAAAAAATGGACTCTTTTGTAAGTTATGCTGGGGAAAGTAGGAAAACCACATATAATAAAATGAAGGTGGATTATTTACTAATACCAGTCACAAAATGAGCTCCAAATAGATTTATATATAAGAAATGCAATAATAAAATGCATAAAGGAAACATTGACCATACATTCCATGATATCAGCAATAAATACATTTTTGTGATTCAACTGGTATGATAAGGGAATTAAAAATAATTGAGATTACCTCAAATTAAAAACCTTTGATTGTAGCAGGCTGGGCATAGTGGCGCGTGCTTGTAAGCAGCAGTCTAGGAAGCCGCAGCCAGAACCAGGGATTGCGGTTCGAGTCCTGCCTGGGGCACATAGCGAGACCTAGTTCCAAAAAAATAGCTGGGTGTGGTGGTGCATGCCTGTAATCCCAGCTACCTGGGAAGCTGAGACGGGGTTGCTTGAGTCTGTGGTACCCTGGTCAATGTAAACCTGCAGGGCAAAAAATAGCAAGACCTAGTCTCAAAAATAAATAAATAAATATTAAAAACCTTTGCATATAGCAAAAGAAAAATATAAGACAAGTAAATAGACACCCTACAGGATTGGAGAAAATAACACAACATGTAACTAATAATTGGATTAATACCCATGGTGCATTAAAAAGCTCATGCACTTTAGCACAAAAAGCCAGATAACCATATAGCAAGTAGGCAACATATATGAACAATTCACCTAAGTGGATATCAAAAGACCGAAAGACATAAAAAATGTTCATTAATTCTAATTAGAGAGATGAAATTAAAAATAGAGTGAAGTACCATCTCACACCCATTAAAGTGGTGCATATTTAAAAGACTCAACAAGCAAGTGTTGGAGAGCATATGGGAGAAAAGGAGTCTTAGTATTCTGTTGGTGGGAATGTGAACTGGTGTAACCATTATGGAAAGCAAACTGGATTAATCTTAAAAAATTAAAAATGGATATAACCTGGTAATCCCATTATTACCAGAGCACATATCTACAAAATACCAAACTGTCAACAGAAAAATACCCTATGTTCCATCGTGTTTAAGCAGCAGTAGTTACAATATCTAGAACATGGACACAGCCTAAATGTCTTATCAGTGGACAGTTGGGTCAAGAAAATATGGTATACAAACCATAGAGTATTAACCTTTAAGAAAGGAAATGTGTCCATTTTCAAGAAAATGAAAAGAATTTCAGAAAGTTACATGCAGCCAAAGTAAGAATATTTACACAGCAGAAAGTATATCTGTATAGTAGATAATTCAGTTACATAAAACATTCTCAAAAACTAGTGGACATTAATATCCTGAGGGCTTTGAGGTTAAGGAGGAGGAGGAAGGGAAAGGGAGAGGAGAACACAAGGAACAGTGGTGGTAAAAAGTATGACAGATTCTGCACATTTCCTAGTTAAATTAAGTCATGAGAGCAGGAAAAGAATAAAGTTGGTAAATCTAATCAACCTTTTGCTCTGAAGTAAATTATTTATATAAAATTTTCGGCAAGGCATAGTGATGCATGCTTGTAATCCCATTTTTCTGGAAGACTGAGATGGGGATCATTTGAGTCTGTGGGTTCAAGACAATCATGGGCAACATAGCGAGACTAGCCTCTTTAAAAAATAGAAAAAAAATTTTTTTTCAGCTGGGCACGGTGGCTCATGCCTGTAAAGCTTCAGCCTATGAAGAGGCTGGGGCTAGGGACCGCAGTTCGAGTCCCAATAGCTGGGCATGGTAGTGTGCACCTGTAATCCCAGCTACCTGGGAAACAGGGTGAGGATTGCTTGAGTCTGTGGTACCACGGGCAACAGGAGCCTGCGGTTCCATGGGCAAAAATAGCAAGACCTAGTCTCCAAAAAAAAAAAAAAAATTTCACACATTTACTTTTTTCTGCTATTATATTTGAATTTAAAGTGCACTAAGTTTGCTTGTTATTAAAGAAATTATTCTCTGTGGTAGGAGTTCGCTTTCCTCAGTACCACTGACTAATATGTTGCTTGTCTGCCCCTAATAGAAAAAAAAAAAAAAAAACACCTTTAAGAAAGGTGATCAGTGAAGAGAAATCACTTGTTCTGTCCCTTTGCTCTAGTAGTTGTCAGGAAGGGTAGGGTTCTTGAAGGAAGAGGGTAACTATTCTTGACTATATACTACACTACAGCCCTTGATTCAGTCTTCAGAGAGAGAACCTATAGAGGCATTTTTACACATGAGATTCCAGGCTCAACCCAGCTTTGGGATTTAAGAATATTTACGATACTGCTCTCCAGTTATCAGATATTTTTTAATCATTAATTTCCATTAGCTAAGTATGCTATCATGAGGGTTTAGTGAAACAGGTATTTGAAGAAAACACTACATATAAATATATTTCAAAACTTCTGGTAAAGTTGCGGTGATTCTACTGCATCAGATCTCAACCTTCCATGGGCATGTCTGTACTCTAATCACCTGGTGGTAATTAAGATAGTAGCAAATTGAAAGCTAGGTCTACCTCAGAGGTGATTTTGTTGCTCTGCATTAAGCTTAAATGTGTTTTTTATTTGGGTCCCAACTAACTATGTTTTCAAATTTTCTTTGTGGATATATATTATATGTCAATAGAAAAGGTTTTAGAAAATAATTTTAAATATATTTATGAATTATAGGTGTACAATGATGCACACATCCTAGAGAAGTTACTCAAGGATAAAAGAAAAGAACTCGGCCCACTACCTGATGATGATGACATGGCTTCTCCCAAACTCAAGCTGAGTAAGGCAGTTACATACTATGTTATCCTGTTTAGTCTGTCAAGGATAGATTACTCTTTTACTAAAATAATGTATAATTAATTGGTGAATGTATTTGAAGTCATTAGCTCTGTAGCATGGAGTTTCTTCCCTCCTTTCAAACTTTTGTACTTGTAAAAGTTAAACTATTAGAGTGTGGGGAATAGAATATAACATCAAAGGTTTTGTTCTCGTACCCTAATACAGTGGACATTTTGTAAATACTAAAATGTAAAAATGGATATTTTATGGATATATGAAGCCAGGAAGAGTACAGTGACAGTGGGATATTTTTCTTGGTACATTTGTTTGCTGATTACTAAAATTAAAAATTAATCCAGAATCTCTTGCTAGATAATATTTGAGAGGTTAGACTCTAAACTGAAAGTTAATTCAACTGTTTGTGTGTTCTGGTAGATGGTTGTTTTATTAAAAGCTGTGAGAGAACAGAAGGTAGTAAAAGTAATTAAAATCTTTGTGTTAAAGTATCTGCCTTTCTGGCGCCTGCCTGTAAGCGGCAGCCTAGGAAGTTGTGGCCAGGGCCAGGGATTGTGGTTCAAGTCCCATTCAGGGCAATGTAGCAAGACCTAGTTCCAAAAAAATAGCTGGGTGGGTGGCGCATGCCTGTAATCCCAGCTACCTGGAAGCGGAGGCAGGGGATTGCTTGAGTTCGTGATAACGTGAGCCTGCGATTCCATGGGCAAACATAGCGAGACCTAGTTTCAAAAAAAAAAAGTATCTGCCTTAAAGTATAAAAATAAATGCCACACAAATGAAGGTGATGTTACCAATATTTCTTTGGTTCTGTATTTATTAAAAAAATAGAAAAACAAAGGGAACCTGCTTTTTTATATGAAATGACTATAAGCAGAATTTGATAATAGCTTTGGTTCCAATTTATTGTTCAGTGATGATTCCTTCTTGTTAAAAGATACTTATTTTTTCATGGAGGAGTTATAAAAGCATATAGGTTTGCAGTCAGGTTTGTAGAAATAAAAACCTTTTATTCTGCTTTATATGAACCTGTCTTTTAAAATATTTTTAGTCTTTCATTAATTACTATGTTTTATACATCAGTTTAATACCTTTTTTGTGTTTGTCCACTATATACAAATTTAGATTTATTTCATTTTATACATTTAGTGTTAAATCTCTTTCTTTAGGTAGGAAGAGTGGCATTTCTCCTAAAAAATCAAAATACATGACTCCAATGCAGCAGAAACTAAATGAAGTCTATGAAGCTGTAAAGAACTATACTGATAAGAGGGGTCGCCGCCTTAGTGCCATATTTCTAAGACTTCCTTCTAGATCCGAGTTGCCTGATTACTATTTGACTATTAAAAAGCCCATGGACATGGAAAAAATTCGAAGTCACATGATGGCCAATAAGTACCAAGATATAGACTCCATGGTTGAGGACTTTGTCATGATGTTCAACAATGCTTGTACATACAATGAACCTGAGTCTTTGATCTACAAAGATGCCCTTGTCCTACACAAAGTCCTGCTTGAAACTCGAAGAGACCTAGAGGGAGATGAAGATTCTCATGTTCCGAATGTAACTTTGCTAATTCAAGAGCTTATCCACAATCTTTTTGTGTCAGTCATGAGTCATCAGGATGATGAAGGAAGATGCTACAGTGATTCCTTGGCAGAAATTCCTGCTGTGGATCCTAACTTTCCAAACAAACCTCCTCTTACTTTTGACATAATACGAAAGAATGTTGAAAATAATCGCTACCGGCGCCTTGATTTATTTCAAGAGCATATGTTTGAAGTATTGGAAAGAGCAAGGAGAATGAATCGGTATGTTTTCAAAGCATTTCTTTTGGAAAAAGTATGATATTTATTGTAAAGTTGAAGAAAGAATTATACTTTGATATACTATTTCATCTTAGGTACATGATTATAGTTTGGTTAAGTACTATTTTGATTTCTAATTAGGCAAAACTTAGAGAGCAATTGTATTCTTTGAAGGAAAGTAGGCATACTACTAAATCATCTGGATTCGGGCCAATGAGAAGAATGAGTAAGACAATTGTATATTGAAAAGTATAAACTCAAAATGCAGACTTTCGCAGAAAAAGCTTTTTTGAAGCATAAAGTGTTTGTAATTATAAATAGTAACATGGGAAAAAAGAAATGGTAACATGATTTTCTTTTTAAACTTTGAATTCAGCCCAAACATGCTTTGAAGAAAAATTCTTCTAAGGTGTTTTAATCTGAGGCTAGACTGCTTTAAATTCAGTTGCCATTTCAAGTGCCTATAAGTACTTTTTTTAAAGTACCTGCTCTTTTTAAATCTAAACACTCTATGTAATCTTGCTAAACACTTTATGTAGATAATTTCTGACCCTTATAATAGTCACCCCAGTTGATGACATTTGCATGTGGAAACATTTGCATGTGGAAAGGTGATTCACAGACAGAAGTATACAACAGAGTAATACAGAGTAATACAACTAGTAAGGTGGCTCAACTTATGCTCCATTTGCACAGGGCTGCTGCTGGCCATTTGCCAAGACAAAAGTCATGGAGCACAGCTTGATAAGTTTGAGCTCTAAGAACTTAAAACTTAATGGATGAAATACGGGACTTTTTTTTTTTTTTTTTGAGACTAGGTCTCACTTTGTTGCCCAGGGAACCACAGGCTCACATTGCCCATGGTACCACGGATTCAAGCAATCCCCAACCTCAGCTTCCCAGGTAGCTGGGATTACAGATAAGCGCCTCCTCGCCCAGCTATTTTTTGGGAGTAGTTCTCACTATGTTGCCCTTGACGGGTCTCTAACCACGATCCCTAGTCCCAGCTGCGACTCCATAGGCTGTTGCTTACAGGTATGCACCACCGTGCCTGGCTTGGAATAGGGAACTTATTCAGAGGAAAAAATAATTCCAGGCATATAACAGCTTGGTATTTAGTAAAGCTGGTGGGGTGAAAAACTCCAAGGGCTACAGTTCTACTAAGGGGCAAAAACATTGGGGAAAAGTGGGAGAACAGGCAGGATTCACCTGACTGCGGTGGCACATGGCTTTAATCCCAAGGCTAGGATGGGAGGCTGAGAATGGGAATCACTTGAGTCCACAGGTTCGAGACCCACCTGGGGCAACATAGTGAGGCGTAGTCTTAAAAAATAGCTGGGCGGCTTCCCTTTTGCAGCCATCGCTGAAGCACTGGTGGCCAAAATGAAGTTCAATCCCTTTGTGACTTCTGATCAGAGCAAGAATTGTAAAAGGCATTTCAGTGCGCCTTCCCACATTTGTAGGAAGATCATCTCTTCCCCTCTTTCCAAAGAGCTGAAGCAGAAGTTCAATGTATGATCTACACCCCTTCGGAAGGATGATGAAGTTCAGGTTGTTCGGAGACACTATAAAGGGCAGCAGGTTGGCAAAGTAGTCCAGGTTTACAGAAAGAAATACATCGTCTACATTAAACGAGTGCAGCGGGAGAAGGCAAATGGTACCACCGTTCATGTGGGCATTCACCCCAGCAAGGTGGTTATCACTAGACTTAAAACTGGACAAAGACCGCAAAAAGATCCTAGAACGCAAGGCCAAATCTCGCCAAGTAGAAAAGGAAAAGGGCAAATGCAAGGAAGAAGCATTTGAAAAGATGCAGGAATAAAGTAGTCTTGTATACAATTTCATTAAAAACTGCTAAATGAAAAGAAAATAGTTGGGTGTGGTGGTGCGTGCCTATAATCCCAGCTACCTAGGAGGCTGAGGCTGGGAATCGCTTGAGTATGGGATACCCCGGGAAACGAGCATCTGTGGTTCCCCAGCGAGACCTAGCCTCAAAAAAAAAAAAAGAACAGGCAGAATTCAGATGAGTAGTGAGGGGCAGGTATTTCAGATAAGCAGTGTGAGTAAAGGCAGGGCGTTAGAATACGCATATGGTATATTCAAGAGACAAGTAGATTTGGGGTCAAATTGGGGAGACCCTGGAGTGACATTTGGAAAATGTCTTAAATACTTCAACAGTAGGGATAGAAATAAAGAGAAAGATGGGAGAAAGCAGACATCTTGCAGTCAGAATTTGCATTCATTTATTGTTATTCAATGAATATTTATTGAATAGATACCAGTTAGAGCTTGTTCTGGTTGCATGAAATACACCAAGTGACAAACCCTGCTTTTATGGCATTTCTGTTTCTGTGCTATTTCTCTGTTTTCTTAATCATTAGGTTTAATTTTTTTTTTTTTTTTTAAAAGTCTAAGTCTTCCTTATTGCCCAGGATAGTCTTGAACCCACGGACTCACATGATCCCTAGCCTCAGCCCCCCAGGTAGCTGGGATTACAGGCGCATGCCACCAAACCTGGCTATTTTTTTGAAACTAGGTCTTGCTCTGTTACCTGGGATAGCCTTGAACCTGCGGACTCAAGTGATTCCTAGCTTCAACCTCAGGTTGGGATTATAAGCGTGTGTCACCACGACCGACTTTAATCATTAAGTAAAGTAACTCCTTTCCTCTCCTCTTTGTCCCCAAATGCATCTTGAAGTTAGTTCTGAATCTTTCTAAGTACATTTGTTGCTTAGATTATTAACTGTATTTATCTGTTGTAGAAGACATGATTATCTTAGGAATTAAGCATATTTTTGTATCTCTAAGATAGGAATTTTTCTCACTCATCTGTTGTTTGACATAGTTACTGGTTCTGAGCTCTGAGAAGCAGATTATTTTATGAGAATGATGGTTTCACTGAAGTGCCAGAACTTTGTTGTAAAATGAAAGGAAGTTATAGAACTTAAGGGTAACCCTGTGCTGCTGAAGTGGAAATGTATTAGTTTAGTGAATGATAAACTATACTTTTATCTACTTTATTGCCAGTGAAGAGGATAGATGCCCCCAAACTACTAAGATCATGAATTAAGTGAAATCCATATGCAGTAGACGTCCATGTTGATTTTGTAACAGTGTTCGTGTTTACCCCTACCCATCACTAGTTACTCAACATCATTCACTGAAATAAGACATAGCAGAAAAAAGGGTTCTCTTAGGTGATTGTGTCAGCAGTAACCAGTGATAGCACAGAACAGATTCAGTTCTGTCAATTGGTCATTGACTTTCTCAGTTGGTACTATTTCTAGATTAAGTATTCTAGCTTAGAGGCTAGGAGACCCAAAGGATGACAAACACAGGGAATACAACAAGAGTCTCCTATAATCTTGTTGCCTTTTATTGAATTCTGCCTTATATGTAAGATTACCTGCCATTTAAGGAGAATAAATTTAGTCCTTTCCCAACTTGAGTTTTTGTTTTCACACTTGCAGGGAATATCTAATTTCTTAGATTAACAAATTTTTAGTATTACTTTGTTTCAATAAGCAAAACAGAAAGGACATAAAGAACATGACAGGTATGTAATGACTATACAGAATTTCTGTAACTAAACCAAGTAACATGTGGAATTACAATCCACCCTAATATAATAAATTTACCAAAATCATTTTTACTTTTAATTTTATACTTAAAAGTGTAAGCTATTATGAAATAAATTTTAATTTCAAGTCAGCAGTCTTCAGATATTGCTTCAGAAAATAGTCATCAAAGTAGTGTCATAAGGGTTTCCTCTTCCCTTTGTTTTTATTTTTACTGTTTTATTGCTTTCCTCACAAATATTAGTATTTAGTATTTCTATAATAAAAAATATATATATAAAACCTTTCCAGAAATATACATTTTAGTTATTATAGTCACCTTTGTTGACTTTTGCTGATGAGGGGAAGCGTTCTCGAGACTTCACTTAAGTATAATGCTATATTAATATGTCAGCAAGCAACTGATGTGATTGTCACACTCTCCTGACCAGAATTTGTCCATAATTGCTGCTCACACATTTGTGTGGTTACCTTTGTGAGTAATTTTTCAGGCTCTGGTATTCTTAGTTAATAGAATTATATTTTATACTTCTTCAGACTACAATGGAAAAATTTTCAAGATGACTTTTCTTCCATCTTTCACTGTGTTGCCTCTGTTGATCCCCCAGAATTATGTAGTTATTCCTGGGAAACTAAATTGAATCCTGATGCTGAGGTCTGTTATCACAAAGTCACCTTTCATGCCTTTGAAATTTAGATTCAAATATTTGCTAATTCCTACTAACCTAGATAAACATGATGTAATTCCAAAAAGAAGTAACTGGACGTTGCCTAAGTTTTACATTGCCTCAAATATTTGCTCCTTAATTAACAGAAAGTGAAAAGCAACCCAAAGATTAGATGCAAGTAAGTATTGCACAGAATGCAGAGCCTTGATGCAATCCTTGATGCTAGCAGCTTCCTTCTGTTGCCAAAATCAATTGCTAAATTTTACATGATCTGGGCAAGGAATGAGCCTTAAGGAGAAGGAAATTTATGCCATGAGACTAAACCTGATTGACATTTCAGATTCTAAGAAATTGCAAGAACTATTTTTAGAATTATTCTTAAAAAGTATTATTATATCAGTTAACATGTTAATAATTTAGTAGAATTTAACATATAATTGAAGTCTTTGAAAGAAACCACTTTTGTGTCATTGGATACTTTTGGTGCCGTTATAGGACAGATTCCGAAATATATGAAGATGCTGTAGAACTTCAGCAGTTTTTTATAAAAATTCGTGATGAACTCTGCAAAAATGGAGAGATTCTTCTTTCACCAGCACTCAGTTATACCACAAAACATTTGCACAATGATGTAGAGAAAGAAAAAAAAGAAAAATTACCGAAGGAAATAGAAGAAGACAAGCTAAAACGAGAAGAAGAAAAAAGAGGTTGGTTTCTTTTCATTTTATTAATGAAGAAATACTTTGTTCTAGCTGATATCCTAAGTAATTGTAGATAAGACTCCTTTTTGTGTAAATGCATACCATTTGTTTACTTTTTCAAAATAGATATTCTGAGATGGAAATGTTTATAATATTGTCAGTTGGTCTTGAGACTAAAAAAGATTGTAAGTTATGCATGGCATAGCATTTTCCTAGATTAAGAATAATCAGTTAATTCACAAGTGTGAGGTTAAAACCTCCTAAAACTATTAATAGCTAAAACCATAAAGGATCTAGTTGGGGCTAGAAAGCATTCTCAACAGTGAGTGCATTATTCAGTAGTATGGGTTTTTTCATGCATATTCTAGTCAAAATAAACTAGATGATATTTTAGTTGAATCACATACTTACTGGGAAAGTTTTGTTTTACTTATAGCACTACAAAATTTTGCTTTGTATCACTTACTGGAGCTTAGAAATACGGTGACAGTGGGAACTTTTAGCAATTGAATATTTTCTAATGAAGTTTGAGTTCACATAGATGCCTAGAAACATGGCTTTCCAAGACTTATGTTAATCTTTAGCATCAAATCTGCTCCTTAGGTTTTTATTCCCCCTTAGGCAAGAAAACAAAATAAGTTGATTTGAATAAAATTCTCATAAGCAGTACCATATGCAAAAAAAAAAAAGAAGAAAAAAGTACCTGGGCAGTGAGAATAATAATTTTACCAGTATATTTTCTGTTATGGCAATAAATGATGTGGGTAATCAGTAGTCACTCTTCTACTCTTCCTAAGCTAAATTTGAAAATAAAACAAGTTCTTTTGATACCTGAAAAAAAAAATACAAAAATAATTTTACCAGCATAGGGCTAGCTGCAAAACTCATCAGCTTTGCTGCCAGAGGGAGTGTATTCATTCAGGATTGTGAGTGTGTATGTGTGTGTTGAGAATATCTATGGATCTTTAACAGCTGGAAGTGGCTGATGGAGAAATGAATGCAGCACACTTGTAACTTTGATAGCTGGAGGTGATAGTTGGGCTTGAGGGATATCTTGGAGGTTAAAAGCCTTGAAGAGCTGAGATAAACTCTCCACATATTCCTTCAGAATGGAAAATTATGCATTTTCAAGGGACATTTGAGAACCTAATGAAAACTAAAATCTAAGGTATACTTGAAATTTGATTACAACTTTGAATGCACTCCCCCCCAAGTCACATGCAATCAGCAGAAGAAATTCTTACAATTGACGTACTTGAGTATAATCTTCACCTAAATAATTGGCTGACCTTTAGCTATACAGACATAGGAGCAAATGCTAGTCTCATGTGACCTAGCACACTTAAAATGGGAGTCCCAGAGAAGAAGAGAGGGGAGGGGAAGGGAAAGAAAGGGAGGAGAGGAGAGGGAAAGGGGGAGGGGGAGGGGGGGGGAGAGACATTTGAAAATATAATGGCTGAATATTTTCAAATTTGATTGGAAAAAAATAATAAACCATAGCTCCAGGAACATCAAGAAAACAAAGAGAACCACATCTAGATTTTTCATGATAAAACTGCTAAAAGAGAAATTCTTGACAGCAGCAAAATTATTCAACATATCCAAGCAAACAATATTTTAATAGTTCATTAGAAATAATGGAAGTCAAAAGTAGTAGTATGCTGAAAAGAAAACGGAACCAAGAATTGTACATCCAGCAAAGCTGTTCTTCAAAAATGAAATTAAAATACATTTCTGGGTACAAAAACGGAAAATTCACTGCTACCGACTTCCTTTTAAGAAATACTAAATAAGGCCGGGCACGGTGGCTCGTGCTTGTAAGCTTCAGCCTATGAAGCGGCCGGGGCTAGGGATTACGGTTTGAGTCCCGCCTGGGGCCCGTAGCGAGACCTAGTTCCAAAAAAATAGCTGGGCGTGGTGGTGCGCGCCTGTCATCCCAGCTACCTGGGAAGCTGAGGCTGGGGATAGCTTGAGTCTGTGGTACCCCGGGCAACGAGAACCTGTGATTCCACAGGCAAAAATAGCGAGACCTAGTCTCAAAAAAAAAAAGAAATACTAAATAAAGGAAGAGCTTCAGGCTAAAAGAAAATTTACACTCAAATCTATAAAAGTATTGAAAAGTATTGGAGATGGTTAAATAATGGGTAAATGTAAAAGACTGAGTTCTTTTTACTTTTAATTTCTTTTAAAAACATTGCAACACTGTTAGGTTTATAACATTTATGGATGTAACATGACAATAATAAAAAATGGGATTTTTTGGAGCAAACTTGCAATATTTAACAAAATTAAGTCAGTATTAACCTAAAGTATAAGTAGTAAATTAAAAATTCATATCATAGTGCTTAGGATAACCACTAGAAACAAATGGCAAAAAATCCAACATAGGAATAAAAGTGATAAGCAAAAAAATACTTATCACAAAAGAAGACAGTAAAGAAGGCAAAGGGGAATGAAAAGACATGACATAAAAAACAACAAAATGGCAGATATGAATTCAGTTTTAACATTGATAACATTGTGAATAGACTCAACACTCCATTCAAGATGTAGAAATTTTTAGGCCAAAAGAAATGATCCAATATATACTGTCTATAAGAGTTTCACAGTGAGTCAAAGACACAAATAGGTTGAAAGGTAGAGGGGAAAAGAGGTACCATGTAAATAATAACTTTACTGGTAAGAATAACTACATTAATACTAGACTATAAGAGAAGAAATGGTACTAAAGGCAGAGAGAGAGAGAGAGAGAGATGAAGTTAAAAGGGTTGCAATGTATATTTACTACAGTATATATACCTAACAGTGGAGCCCTAAATCCATGAAACAAAAACAGTTAAAAAGAGAAATAAACAGTTCAGCAGTTACAGTTTCAATACTCTTTTCTTAGCAATTGATAGACCAGCTAGACTGAAAATCAATAAAAATGCAGAAGACTTGTGAAGCACTGTTTTGGGCTAAAGTGTTTGTGTCTGTTAATACCCCTGAATTCATATGTTGAAGCCTGATCTGCTATGTATTTGGAGGTGGGGGTCTTTAAGAGGTAATTAGGTTCTGATGCAGTCCTCAGAGATGTTAAAGATATCCAGAGATAGTGGGTTTAGATTGGAAATCAGCAACAGAGAAGTCTGGAAAATCTCCAGCTATCTTAAAATTCTAAAATATAATTTAATTCTAAATAACCAAAAATTATGACAAGGGTAATTGGAAAAAACTTGAACAGAATGAAAATGAAAACACATGTATCAACAGGGATACTACTAAACTACTTCATAGAGGGAAATTTGTAGCTTTAAACACATATTTGAGAAGGAAGATCTAAAATCAGTTTTAGCTTCCACCGTAAGAGATTAGAAAAGAAGAGCAAATCAAACCCAAAGTAAAGAGAGTGGAAATGATAAAGATCAAGTGAAATTTTTTGAAAGAGAAAATATCAGTTCCCATGTTTTTGTTTTTATTTTTGTTTTTGTTTTTGTTTTTGTTTTTTGAGGCTAGGTCTTATTATTTTTTACCTGTGGAACTGCAGGCTCATGTTGCCTGGGGTACCACAGACTCAAGCAATCCCCAGCCTCAGCTTTCCAGGTAGCTGGGATTACAGGCACGCGCCACCATGCCCAGTTATTTTTTTGGGACTAGGTCTCGCTACGTGGCCCAGGCAGGACTCGAACCTGGCCCCAGCCGTGACTTCCTAGGCTGCCACCTACCGGCATGCGCCACCATGCCCAGCCCCCATGTTTTTTTCTAAGAACAAAGTTTGTGTGCTCGAAACTTTTTAGTTTAGTTGACACATCCCAGGCAGTACATATTTAGTAACAGCTATGTCTTGGATAACTTTCTCATCATCTGAGAATTTGTAGAAATGCAAATTTAATCCCACTACAGACCTACCAGTTCAGAAACTACAAAGGTAGGATCCAGCAATCTATGTCTTAATAAGTCCTGTGGGTGACTCTGAATTACACTTAAGTCTGGGATTTTGAGTGTAGGTGCTTCAGTTTCTGGTACTTGCCTTCTTTCTTGGTGGATAAGCAATGATATGTAAACCCATTATTTATTATGGTGACATATTTTAAAGAAAGACAATAATGGCATTTTGAAACTTAGTCATAGTGCTTTATTGATCCTTAGCTATTAAGAAATATTTCTAACGACTCTGATGAACTGTGGTAAGAAAGCAAATTCACATAAAGAAAAAGATAGATTTTCTCATTGCTGTGTCATGAGTATGAATACAATTGGTGTTTCAGAATTCTACATTTAAAAATAGTACAAAGCCAGGCGTGGTGGCTCGTGCCTGCAAGCTTCAGCCTATGAAGCGGCTGGGGCTAGGGATTGTGGTTCGAGTCCTGCTCAGGGCAACACAGTGAGACCTAGTCCCAAAAAAATAGCTGGGCGTGGTGGCACACGCCTGTAATCCCAGCTACCTGGGAAGCTGAGGCTGGGGATTGCTTGAGTCCGTGGTACCCTGGGCATTGTGAGCCTGCAGTTCCACAGGCAAAAATAGCAAGACCTAATTTCAAAAAGATAAATAACCAAACAAACTAAATATAGTACAAAAATAGCAAATTTCATGATATGCATTTTACCATAATTTTATTTGTTTGTTTATTTTGAGACTAGGTCTTGCTATTTTTTGCTTGTAGACCCACAGGCTCATGTTTCCCAGGGTACCACAGAGTCAAGGAATCCCCAGCTTCGGCTTCCAAGGTAGCTGGGATTACAGGCGTGTACCACCATGCCCAGCTGTAGTTTTTTGGAGCTAGGTCTCACTATGTGCCCCTTGTGGGACTCGAACCACAATCCCTGGCCCTGGCCGCGGCTTCCTAGGCTGCCACCTACAGGCATGCGCCTCATGCCTGGCCCTTACCGTACTTTTTTAGAAATTATTAATATCAAAACCCATTGAATTGTACATCTTAATTGGTACATTGTTTGGTGTGCAAATTTTACCTCAGTAAGGCTGTTTTTGTAAGTCATAACACCAAGGAAATATTGAGAGAAGAACTAGAAGCTGAATGAATCTCTGAGGAAGTAGAACAAGAAGCAGCAGATATAAAGAAAGAAAATATAACTAAAAAGATTAGTTTAGTCTAAAAGGCCCAGAATCCAAATAATTGTAAGGCAGTTCTGCTAAGCTTTGTTGCAATATAAGACCCCCTTTCTGCCACTTTCTAATAACTTGTTCTTTATTTTTACTGAGCCTTCAACTCCCAAATCTTTAATGTCCATTTTTCTACCAGCAATTTATTCAAGGCTATCTAGACTTTTTCTGCCATGATCCTGAGAATTCTTCCTCTCTTTCTACTGTCCAATTGCAAGGTATTTATTACAGTGGTACTCCTCTCTTGGGCACCCAAATCTCATATAAATATCAGCTCCAAAGCCCCAGATCCCATTATTTAAATCATCTGAATTATGTGTGTGGATGAGACTCTAGGTGTGGTTCATCCTGAGACACATCTCCTGATCCATCTGTGGACCTGTTCCCTGCTTCTGCAGTACAGCAGTGGGAAACACATAATGTAACAAAATCATTCCTATTCAGAAAGGAAGAGATTGAGTAGAAAAAGAGTCACCAATTTTTCATTAAAGGTAGCACCTGCGGGCCGGGCATGGTTTGCATGCCTGTAGGTAGCAGTCTAGGAGGCCAGGGCCAGGGATCGCGGTTCGAGTCCCACCGGGGGCACATAGCGAGCCCTAGTCCCAAAAAAATAGCTGGGCATGGTGGCGTGTGCCTGTAATCCCAGCTACCTGGAAAGCTGAGGCTGGGGATTGCTTGTACCCCGGGCAAAAAAAAGGTAGCACATGCATTGAAGACTTGGAACTGAGTTGTTTCATCAACCTGTCCTAGCTCTAGAATTTTGAGGATTAACAGTCTTCTTCCATTCTCTTTCAGTCCAGTATTCTCTTTCAGTGTCCAGTATTCTCTTTAAGTCCAGTTGGCATTGTTCCTGCTGGTATAAACTTTTCAAGAGCCTTGTAAATCTGCTGTGTATGTCACAGAAATTTATTTAACTAGTCAACTTCTAGGTAACATTTTCCACCAAAATTGGCAGACGAAAGGGAAGCCAATAATGAGGAACTTATATTAGGTTCTTAAATTATGGGGTTATCAGTTGGAATAAGATTTCAAAACCATTTAAAATGTTTTTTTCCAGCTGTTTCATTTATGGAAAATTTTCCTCAGGTAGTAAAGATTAGGTAAAGCTTTATGCTACTCCCCTCTTCCCCTCCAAAAAAAATCTGTGGTATTTGAAAGTGATGACTTACATAGGAACCATTAAAAAAAAAAAATCATACTTAACAAAAAAACTTGCCAAAATCATTTAATCTCAGAGCTATTCAGTGTACATATATATATAATTTATGGTATATTGTATGATACACATAAGCCATACTCCCTCAGTTGTAAAATTCTATTGTGATACTTCTGTGTGATAAATATTAGGGGAAATTTTATCTTCAGAAGCATTTCTGACATTATTTGTAGGATTATATGGTTTATAAGTGATCTGTTTTCCTTACCCTTCTGTGTCATTTATAATGACAGCATTGCATGTATATTATTATGGTGGTTAATTTTAATCTGTAAATTTTTTTAATGTATTTTATATTAAGGGCAGTTGATTGTAATCCAAAAATAATTTTGAATAAAGGCTTTTGGAAATGTGGAGATCATACTGTTTGCCTTTATATGTCTAGAAAAGAATTAAGGTTTCCATTTAAAGAATTTAAATGGATTAAAGAATTAAATAATTTCAGTATCCCTTTAATGAGAACCTTTCTATCTTTTTTACATAAGAAGCTGAAAAGAGTGAAGATTCCTCAGGTACTGCAGGCCTCTCAGGTTTACATCGCACATACAGCCAGGACTGCAGCTTTAAGAACAGCATGTACCATGTTGGAGATTACGTCTATGTAGAGCCAGCAGAAGCCAACCTACAGCCACATATAGTCTGTATTGAAAGATTATGGGAAGATTCTGCTGGTAAGTTCATTTTCAATTAAAGGGCAGATTGGTGAGATACTACTATTTTACCTCTCTGTGGTCTCCAGGAAAGAAAATTGTAACTCAGACATTTTATACCCTCCAATTGTTCTATAATATATCAGTAAATAAAATTAGGCACTTAATATATAAAAAATATAGGGTATAGCACTGTTGGACACAGTTGAATCAAAGGAAATATAACTTCTTAAAATCTAATGTAGATTGATTCATTCAACTGATATTAAAAACACCACAAGGCAAATTCAGTAGGATAGCAGAGATCCAAAAGGAAAAGTCCTCATACCTTGCTCCTAGCTAAGCCATTCTTATAGAGATCACAAATAAAAAGAAATTAGACAGATATATGCCTTGGCTTAGAATTTTATTTCAAAAACTTTTCCTGGAACAGTTGTCTTTAGCTTGAGAAATAGAAAACAAATAGGCATTAATAGAGACAAAAGTATGCAGAAATAATAACATCTGGGCAATGCAAGTCTTTCTGCTATTTATCATGTTGAGATACTTTTGGATTCCTTCACCTTAGTGCTTCAAGTGTGTCCTGATTCCCACAGCCTAGAGCAAGACCTAGTACCTTCCTCAGTCTATATATTATATACCTTTTAATATGAGAATTAGAGTAACTTTTCTTAAGGTTGCATTCCACAATTTTATTTAAAAGTATTAATTCTTCTAAGATAAACTGTGGCCTTAAAAAGCACGTTGTTAGATTCATGCTATTGTAGAATGCAGTATTTGCTCTTTTTATGAAGATTATGTGATTTCTGTTAATGTTAATTGTCTCTCTTTTGTTTTTGAGGTGAAAAATGGTTGTATGGCTGTTGGTTTTATCGGCCAAATGAAACATTCCATCTGGCTACACGAAAATTTCTAGAAAAGGAGGTGTTTAAGAGTGACTATTACAATAAAATTCCTGTTAGTAAAATTCTAGGCAAATGTGTGGTCATGTTTGTCAAGGTAAGAAACTCATTAGTCACAAAGGTATAAATCATTCCATGGAATAAAAATTACCAAAAAAATTTTTTTAATTTATAAACTAGGAGTTCTTAAGTCTTTATGACTGTGCATAAAGATTTGAGAGAAAATTAAACTGAACATGGTGGTGAAAGGCCATTTGCTATCTACATATATCATTATATGAATTAGCTTAAAGTTTATGTTGCCAGGCTAATTTTTAAGAATGCTATATTGTGAAAGATCATTATCATTTGTCAGTAGTTAAGTTAGTAAGTAAGTTTAAGTTAAGTTAGTAAGTTTATCTGTCTGTCTGATATAGGCATATGTGCCCTGCCCAAAGTTTTAAGCAATATTACAGCTATGTGAAATAATATATTTTCAAAGGGGCAATTGTTACACTAAAGAGTATTCCAATAAGTCCTTTCTGTAGCAAGAAGAAATACTCCTAGATCTCTAGCCATTTATTGCTTGCTATCAGAAGTTCTTAACAGTTTATCTTTTGTTTGCTTAGTTGTATGTGTGTGTGTGTATTATTTTAGTAGATTGGTGTTCAGAAAGTTTACCTAATTAATTTTATTTTTATACCCCCCAGGAATACTTTAAATTATGCCCAGAAAACTTTCGAGATGAGGATGTTTTTGTCTGTGAATCACGGTATTCAGCAAAAACCAAATCTTTTAAGAAAATTAAACTGTGGACCATGCCCGTCAGTTCAGTTAGGTTTGTCCCTCGGGATGTGCCCCTGCCTGTGGTTCGAGTGGCCTCTGTATTTGCAAATGCAGATAAAGGGGATGATGAGAAGAACACAGACAACTCAGAGGACAGTCGAACAGAAGACAGTTTTAATTTAGAAAAGGTATGGAGATAAAAGCCTCACAGAAAATAATTTTACATTTAATATCTATTTTATAAAATATTCAAATTCAGAACTAGAAAAAGAGCCAAATTATAAAATCTTGACCAAATAAGGAAAAGGGAACTATAAAAGAAAGACAGAAAATGTTTCCAAAACAGAATAGTAAATCTGAAAAGTAAATCCAAGTGCTGATTCTTTGACAAATTCATTGAGATAAACTACTAACTAACCTGATTTAAAAAAAAAAAAAAAGAGGGAAGTTAAGTTCAGATATACAAAATATGGAAGAAATTTAAAAACGTATGTATTTCTGTTACTAAATTTAAAACCCTGAGTAAAATAGTTTTCTAGGAAAATACAAATTACCAAAGTGAAATTAAGAAAAAACTTAAAACTTTTTACTTTCAAAGCTAACCTCAAAGAGAACTCAGGTCAGATAATCTCAAAAGTAAATTCTTCTGAATCTTTAAAGGATTTTTAATTATAATGCCATTGAAATTATTTCATAACAGGGAAAACAAAGAAAACTTGCCAGTTTGTTTTATAAAGCCAGAATAATCTTTAGTTCAAAACAATATAAAAACAATTTAGTCTGACTTACAGTTATTGATATAAAAAAAATACTTGGGGAAAGGGATATTTTATGAAATGATATTGAGTTCATTTTTTAAGAACAAGATGGAATTCTTAGGATGTAAGGAATGTTTATAAGTAGAAAGGAGTAGTATATATACTTCATTTTATATTAAAAGATCAAAGGAGATGTTATTTGATCTCACATAGTACCTATTTAAGTCTTTAGATGATTATTTCTTCAATGTGATTTTTTTAAATTATATTTGTATTTCAAACCTAAAATTGTAAAAGACATTTCCCTTAAAGTTATATACAAATGCACTTGCTATACCATTTTGAGGTCTTCCTGAAATTAGCCAATGTAGTTAAACATAATAAAAATATTGACAATAAAGAAGCAAAATTACTTTATCACTGGTAATAGTGAGCAAACAAAATGGAACTTTCTTGAATTCACAATTCAACAAGTAGAAATTTCAGAATTCATACACAAGTCAATAACTTTCTTATATAGACAATATAAGATTTGAAAGTAAAATGAAAGCACTGAATATTTTTTGCAATTGTTAGAAAAGTTATATGGAAAAAATATTCAAGCTGATAATAAAATACGTTAAGAAAGGACCTTAAAAGGATTATAAAACCTATGGGAACAAAAACATGTAGTTCATTGAAGAACATGCAAGTCTTGAATAAGTTGTTCTTAAAAGATGACAAAATTACTCTTAATTTATTATAAAAGAATGACAGTCACCAGATAAAGAGGAAAAAGTGAGAGTAGACTTTGCCTATATATTTCTGGCTTTAGGCCGGGCACGGTGGCTCGTGCCTGTAAGCTTCTGCCTATGAAGTGGCCGGGGCTAGGGATCGTGGTTCGAGTCCCGCCTGGGACCCGTAGCGAGACCTAGTTCCAAAAAAATAGCTGAGCGTGGTGGCGTGCGCCTGTCATCCCAGCTACCTGGGAAGCTGAGGCTGGGGATTGCTTGAGTCTGTGGTACCCCGGGCACGTGCGGTTCCATAGGCAAAAAAAATAGCGAGACCTAGTCTCAAAAAAAAAATTTTTTTTTTCTGGCTTTTTAAAACAAGTCTACTGCTTTGCCTTCCAGGCAAAACTATGTTTTTTTTGTTTTTGTTTTTTTTTCAATAGTGATGTTAGCTCGGGGCTGGTTAGTGGAAATAATAAGCTTCTCACTGTTAAATCCAGAATAAACAGTGAATACAAACAGGTGCTATTTTAAATCAGCAGGAGGGAATGAAGCCAAATGCTGTTGGGAAAGCTGGTAGCCATTTGAAGAAAAATCCCAAAATAAGATGTAAACATACGAATCAGTAGGAGTACCATCAGAATAACATAAGTATGCCTTACTACTATTTACCTATAACCTCACATTTGTCTTGGAAAGGGCCCTTTCTATGCATGATGAAATCCAGTAGTTATAAAAGGAAAAAAGTGATCATTTTTTTCATTTTGCAATTGAAAATATCAGTTACTTTAGTAAAAGCAGTCTAAGTACTAACATACTAATAGCTCTTTGAAGTCTGGGAAAATGTAACATGAGAAAAATACCTTTGAGTGAGGAACTAAATAGATCACTTACAGAAGGAATGAAGACAAAAAGCATAAGAAAATATATTAGTTAACCTGATAATTTTAAACGCCTGACAGGTTGCCAAGAGTTCTAAAGAATGATAATACATGCAATCTGGAGTGTGTGTAGGACAACATGTTCTCATCTTCCTGTCAGTGGCATTCTTTCACTCTGCAGTTTGATGACAGGAAATGTGTTCCAACATAAGTACACAGACAGGTACATCTAAGGATTCTTTACAGAGGGTGACATCAGTATTGTTTATAAAAGCAAAAAATCTATGCCAAATCCAAATTCCCATGAACAGGAATTGAGTAACTTGTCATTTATTTATACAGTGCAAACTGGCAGCCAATTAAAAATGTAGAAATAAGTTGGTATATTTAGAATATTGTAAATTTCCAACTTCAATAGAAAGATTTATTTGACAGATTGTCCAGAAAGATTATGATTCCATTATTCATTATAAAATTACATGTTTCTATATATGAATGTAAAAATAAAATAGGGAACTATTTATAAATTGAATGGTTATCTCTGGGGTTAGATCACAGAAGTCTTTTGATTTGTTAACTACTCCAATATTTGAATTATTTGAAAAAAAACTACTACTTTTATATAATCCAATAAGATAAAGCTGTAAAAACTGGAAAACACTGAATTTTTATTTTTTAGACTAGGTCTCGCTATGTTGCCTAAGGTAGTCTCGAACCCACAGACTCAAGTGATTCCTAGCCTCAGTCTCCAGGTAGCTGGGATTATAGGCACACACCACTAAGCCTGGCAAAAACACTGACTTTTTCATGTCTTTGAAAATAAATACCCATATAGTATGGTGCTAGGGAAAGAAGTTGATGTTTTTACATTGTGCCAAAATGTACTTGCGAATCAGAAACATTAATCTGAAAAGAGGAAATACCAGGAGGAGGCAATATGGGAATTAACCTAGATTTGGTAGTAGTAGTATTCATAGGTTCCTTGACTCCTCCCATGATTGCATTACTTATTTTGGTCTCCTATCTTTATTACATGGTCAAGACAAGTCATTGCAGAAACTTAAACACACACAGCATTAGAAGAGAACCCATTCCTCAAAGAAAATTGTGTTCTTAATTTCAGGACTTGACTTGCTTTATGCACCTTCCATTCCTCCAAGTGCCCCTCACTCAGCATTCTTAACATGTTCCAGGAATTTCATTTTTATATGCTATTCAAAGACAAAAATCCTAACATAAAATTACATGAATATTCTAAAGAAGGCATTTTTTGCTTTTTGTTTTTTTCAGGTTTGAATATTCAAATATTCTTAGGGAGATACAGTAGGAAACTGGGGATGTTCCAGTTTCTCTTTTTATATGTTTTGGAGTTTACATATTTAAAATACTTGGCACTGTACCCAGTATTTGCTGAGTCCCAATAAATGATGTTTATTTCTATTAGCCAGAATTATCATCTTTTTCTACTCCCCTCCCTTGTTTTGCCATGACTACAAGACAATAGTAATCATTAACGTTAAGTGCTTTTAATAAGTAAATCATTGTTCTGTATACACCTATCTTCAACCAGTTTCCTTTCCACAGGAAAAAGAAGATGTCCCTGTAGAAATGTCAAATGGTGAGCCAGGTTGCCACTACTTTGAGCAACTTCATTATAATGACATGTGGCTAAAAGTTGGTGACTGTGTTTTCATCAAGTCCCATGGCCTGGTGCGCCCTCGTGTGGGCCGGTGAGTACGGTGGATAAGGTTGAAGTGAGGAGTATAAGGTTGAGTCTGAGAGATTTGGAGTGAGTAGAAATTCATCACTCTTTAGTGATGAATTCCTCCCCTGGCAACTTTTCCAGCTTCCTCATGCCAATTTCCCTGGTTTTATCACTGGCCACATTTCCTTCTTTAAATTCCTTCCATGAACTCTTTTCTCTCCTTCTACCATTTTCAGAGCTCTCAATCCGAGAAATACCCTTGCCCACTTAACATGGTGAGCTTAAATTTGAAATTACACTTTCCTAAGGAATTATTTCCCATACCCTCTAGAAGGGTTAAGAATCCCCATTACATATTCTGAGAATATAGATTACATTATCATCAGGTTTCTGTACCGTGCTACAAATGATCTAAAAATATGGAGCCTCTCTTTTTGCTCCCTTTTGTATCCTCTGCTTCAACCATAGGACTCAGCTATGTAATAAGTGAAAAATAAATAGATGGAAATATTGTTGGGTGACTTAAAGTGAAGGCATCAGGCACAAGCCTGGATGGTAGAGGATAATGGTTAAGAACAGCAGTTGGTTCCAAGAGATTTTAGTTTTAAGTCCCAGCCCTGGTGCTAGTGTCATGTCCCTAGATAAATGATTTACCACTTTTCTCATAGAATTTATTCATCATCCAGTAAGCATTAACTATTTGCCAGACTCAAGATGTACTCATGAATACAACAAAAAAAATCCTTTGTCTCATAGATCTTTGTTCTAGTGAGAAGACAGTAAGCATGGTGAATAAGTAAAGTGTTTGTTGAATCATGATACATGCCACAGGATAAAAATAGAGCAGGGTTTGGGAATTGGGAATATCATGGTCAACACACAGAAATGCAAAATTTTAAATAGAATGGTCCACATAGGACCTCCTGATTGTTAATAGTTAAGCCAGCACTTAAGGTAATAATGTGAATATCCAGGGAGAAAATTTTCCAATGAGAGAGAACAGCCAATATAAAGACTGAAAAGAAATATTCCTGACCTGTTCAAAGCAGCAGTGTTGGTTACAGGGCAAGTGAGCTGTGTGTGAGTTAGATGGGAGATGTGTGCCAGGGAGTATGATACAAATGTGGGCCTTGGAGACTATTATTATTGGAACTTGGACTTCACTGAATTAAAGGAATTATTTTAAGAACAGAGGTGTCATCTCACTAAGGTCTTAATAGAATTACTCTGCCTCATAGTTATTTGAGAATAAACTATGAAGGACCAAAGGGGGAAGGGGGAGGGGGGGAGGGAGGGAGGGAGCGAAAGACAGACTGGAGTTAAAACATTTTGTTCTGAATAACTGGAAGGGTAGAGTTACCATAATCTGAGTTAAGGTGTTCGGTCACATCAAGACCTACAAGACTATGGGGATAATAGTTATAAATGTTATGGAACAGTTTTAAGAAATAGTACAGTATCTGACAATTAGCAGCCAGATGTTTTTAATTTTTTCCTAGGGAGATAGTATTTGCCCTCTCAGATTCTCAAGGGGTAAAGGGATATTAGATTTTAAACTTCAAGAAAGTCATAAACCATTGCCTTAAAGAAGTATCTGTCACTGATGTGATCTAATCCCAGATATTGATGATTTGTGTCTTTATTTGACTCATAAGACCAGTAGCAGATGCTAAGTTCTGATTTCATCATGAATATTTCAGGAATAAAAATTGGGAGTCAACTAAAAGTGTTAAATTATATGCCTGGGTATTATGTTAAAATATTTTCCCCTCAGATGAATAGCCTCTTTTTCCAACTGTCTTCTCTTTTGCTTAAATGTAAGAAAAAGTAAAGAAACTGTCTTTTCAAAACAACTACTGAAGCTCCTCTAAATAGTACATATCATTAAGTTTTTGGTTAACAATTTTTTGTTAGAATAATCTTTCAGGAATGAAATCCATCAGAATTTTGTTTTAATGGAATTTCTTTATCCACACCCCTTCCCCCCTCCCCCCCCCATCCTCCAGAATTGAAAAGGTATGGGTCCGAGATGGAGCTGCATATTTCTATGGCCCCATCTTCATTCACCCAGAAGAAACAGAGCATGAACCCACAAAAATGTTTTACAAAAAAGAAGTGTTTCTGAGTAATCTGGAAGAAACCTGCCCCATGACTTGTATTCTGGGTAGGTATTAGACCTTTTCATTTTATTACATTTATTCCACAACAATTAATTGAGTGTGCTGATACTGTTCTGGGTCTTTGATAAACAGCAATTTACAAGTCAGTCTCTGCAGAGACTTAAAATAGGGCAGTTGGTGAGCCAGGAATGGTGGCTTGTGCCTGTAAACTTCAGGCTATGAAGCAGCTGGGGCTAGGGATCGCGTTTGAGTCGCATTCAGGGCAACACAGCAAGACCTAGTCCCAAAAAATAGCTGGGTGCGGTGGCGTGTGCCTGTCATCACAGCTACCTGGGAAGCTGAGGCTGGGGATTGCTTGAGTCCATGGTACCCCAGGCAATGTGAGCCTGTGGTTCCTTGGGCAAAAATAGCGAGACCTAGTCTCAAAAAAAAAAAAAAAAAAAAAAAAAAAAAAAAAAAAAAAAAAAAAAAAAAAAAAAAAAAAAAAAAAAAAAAAAGGACAGTTGGCAAATACATTGAAATTAAATTTACAGGATATCAGGTAGTAATTTAGGCCATGAATAAGAACAAAGCAGACTAAGAAGACAGTAATGGTGAAGGGAAGTCCTGTTATAGGTAGTGTGATCAACAGAATCCTCTCTGATAGATAATATGTGAGTAGAGTTCTGAAAGAAATGAGGAAGAAAGTCATTCAAAATGAGGTTTTACTCTTTTGGCATGGCAGACCTTAAGGCAGAGTTTCTAGGCATGTTCAAGATACAGTAAAAAGCAGGGTGACTGGAACAACGCAAAAGAAGTGGGCTCTCTGAAATGTCTGGGTACCCAGTCATGGTACATCGTATAGACAATGCAGAAATTAAGTTTGGCGTGAGTAGATAGACCTTTGAGGGGTCTGAGACAAGGGGTGATGTGAGCTGACATACACATAGAAGAATTACCCTGACTATAACAGAAATAGGTTCTAAGAATAAGGTAGAAAACATTGAAAGACTTACCAGTCTGCTAGATTCTTAACCCTAATGATGATGACCCTTTCCAGAAATGTAAAGAACTCATGTTTTAGTTTTTGTTCAGTTATTCTATTGAGAAGTCACAGTGATATTTTGCTTCTTAGATCTAGTTATGTATCTTGTCATCATTTTCAAGTATTGTGTTTCCAAAGGTTACTAGTCCCAGGCTTTATGCTGATTATACAGTTATGAAACAGACGAAATGATCATATATAGACCAAAAGGAAATTTACAGATTAAAAAGTATTTTTCATACTTGACTTTGTTTGATTTGTTTTCCTAGAGTATTTTGGTGTTGAGTGTTTTCATAATTGAATATGGCAAAAATACCTGAATAGCAATGCTTCAGCACATTTCCCTTTCCCATTCTGGGGAAAGGGAACAAAGGCAAGCAAAGTTATTAAATCTCTCTTAGAGTGTCTTTAGCAAAGAATGTGTGATCCGTTGTGATACAGATTAAAGCAATGTCCTAAGGCTTTATTCTCTGATGAGCCTTTGAATCATCCACTAGGTTCAAAGGGAGTATAACAAAGGTGTGACTGATGTCCTCTTTGTTTAAGGCGACTAATTTATTATTTTTTTATTAGTTATTTTCTTCCTGATTACCCTGGGTTATAATTAACATCTTAAATTAATGCAGTCTAGTTTGAATTAATACTAATTTAGCTTTAATAGTATGTTATTAATTTAGCTTCAATAGTATATATAAAATCTGTTTCTTTATAGCTCCATCCCACCTTTTGGTGGTGTAATCACATCTTTGTATTTCGTGTGCCCAAAGGTTTATGATTGTTTTGTTAGCATTTGTATTTAGGATTATATAGGGAAAGAAAAAGAGGAGTTGCAAAACAGAAATTTGGCATTGGCTTTTATATTTACGTATGAACCTACCACAATTTATCTATAACTACCATAAATCTACAGATAATTTGGGGAAACCTGACATCTTTATGATACTGATCTTCTAACTATAAACATTATGTATAACTTCATTAATTTAGGTCTTCTTTAATTTCTCTTGATAGTTTTGTTAGTTTTTTTTTGGGGGGGAGTATGTATAAAAAAGAGTCTTACAAGGCCGGGCACGGTGGCTCGTGCCTGCAAGCTTCAGCCTATGAAGCGGCCGGGGCTAGGGATCGCGGTTCGAGTCCTGCCTGGGGCCCGTAGCGAGACCTAGTTCCAAAAAAAAAAATAGCTGGGCGTGGTTGTGCGCGCCTGTAATCCCAGCTACCTGGGAAGCTGAGGCTGGGGATTGCTTGAGTCTGTGGTACCCCGGGCAACGGGAGCCTGCGGTTCCACGGGCAAAAATAGCAACACCTAGTCTCAAAAAAAAAAAAAGCAAAAAGAGTCTTACATCTTTTTTAAAGTTTATTTTTTAATTACTTTTTTCTTACATCACTGTTAATTTTTGGAGAGCATATGATTTCTCCCCTCAGGTATGGCAACTTGTCTTTAAATATTTTTAAAGATTTATTTCCAGGTATTTAATATAGTGTGTCTATTAAATTTAGTTTTCTAATTACTCACTAATGACATATAGAGATAATCCTAACTTTTTCCATTTGTAAATTGTAATAGCTTATCTGAATGTCTCTTAGATTTTCTTTGTATCTCATAGTTTTTGTAAAAAACTAATCCTTTAATTTTTTCCCTTCCAGTCTTTCCAATACATTTTTCTTGCCCTGCCTTACTAAGAATAGTTCTATAATTAATGGGACATTTAAAAAAAAAAGTTTAGCCAGGCACGGTGGCTCATGCCTGTAAGCTTCAGCCTATGAAGCGGCTGGGGCTAGGGATCGCGGTTCGCGTCCTGTTCAGGGCAACGCAGTGAGACCTAGTCCCAAAAAATAGTTGGGCGTGGTGGCATGCGCCTGTAATCCCAGCTACCTGGGAAGCTGAGGCTGGGGATTAAGGCTTGAGTCTGGGCAATGTGAGCCTGTGATTCCACAGGCAAAAATAGCGAGGCCTAGTCTCAAAAAAACAAAAGTTTAAAAAAATAAATGAAGAAAACAAAACCTGCAAATAAATTAGGAAATGGCTTGTTTCAGGAACCCAGGTTCCTGGAAATTTTATCATTCAAGTGCCAAAGATGGTGAAGGGGGGCAGTTTGGAAGGTGTGGCAGTGGTCATTCCCAAAAGCAATTTGCCACCATCTGATTACCACTTAAGTTAATTAAGACAGCACTTAACAGAACTGAACAAAGAACATATGTCTAATAATAGCAGGGGAAATTACATCAAATATGCCCACCAGCATTTTATCAAAGAAGATGAAGAAATTATAGTTTACCTAATTATTTTCAAGACTTTTGTTTCAGAGACAAAAGAGTTTGACATTCAACAATTTAGAGTTAACACAACAAAATTGTAAATGTCCTAAAGCTTGAACACCTTAACTAAATACTCTCTACAGAAACAATTTCTTTTAAAAAACATATGCCTCCATACATTTTAAACATCAATATAAAATGTGACAAAACTCATTTTTCCTTGTGGATTGGATACTGAAATATAAAAGTTAGGCTAAAAATGATGAGAGGAGACCTATGTGGTACCATTAGACATATCCATGTAGGCATAACTAGAGTCCTGGAAAGAAAAGAAAGGGCAGAAAAATTATTTGAATAAAGTGTTTCCAACACCCCAGATTGATGAAAAATAAGAAAGAAATTATCAAAGAATCCTATATCCAACACAGATACCTTCCCCAAATGGAAACATTTGCAGATCTTTTGTTTAAAATGTAAAAGATCTGCCCTACAGAAAATACTAATCAGGATGAAATAAATAAAAGGACCTAGTCGCGCGTCTCCTTATTGCTGTTAGTCCATGTTTGGCCCTTTGGACTTTTCCTTTTCTGGAGCTATGTCCTTATCCTGGGTGAAGAAGTGGTTTCTTGGTATGTAGAAGACCATGCTATTTAGGTTTCCAGTCTTAATTTTGCAATCAAAGGCCAGTCCCAAGTTCATTTGGCTTATTTCAGTGTCTCTGCGTTCCTGTGGCTGCCACCTCCATACTGTTTTCTGTCCCATTTTGTTGCTTCTTTCAAGTCTTTGGCCTAGGGAATCTGAGCCCCAGCCTTTTTTTTTTTTTTTTCTTTTTTTTGGTAGAGAGGTTCCTCAGTAGGGACAGCCTTCGCGGATGGTAGGTCTGACTGGTCTCCTCTATTTTGATTTGCAGCTCTGCTGTGGTACCCATGTCATATTTCTGCGGCCTCCCTTCTCTGTGGTCAGGGGGATGTGCTTTGCCGTTGCTGAAGGCATCTTTGAACTGGGATTTTGGCTCCCAAATCCTTGGTGATGTTGTAGTTGTAATTTTGTCTTAGACTCTTTGCTTGGTATTACAGTTCAGTGTTCAGTGATTCTCACCAGGCTCTTTTTGGTCCTGCCAGGTGATCTGTCTTTCCAGGGCCTTCTTATCCCTCATCTCTTCTATGTTTGTGGTTGTGTTAAACGATGAAGTTTTCCTTATTCCTGATGAGGGCTTCTAGACTAGAGGCAAATCAGAGAGTGTTAAAGGCTCCTAAAATCCCCACCCTTCTCCCCACCACAACCTCAGCCTTTCTTTTGGAAGGGTTTGGGCGGGGCGTGGCTGGCACTGGTCAAACCCAGCACTGCCTGGGCAGACTGGCCTCTCCCACTAACCACGAAAGTGAATAGAGCTGCATGTGGGAAAGCATGTGGCCGCAAGCACCTATGTCTGTACCCAGATGTGCAGCACACGCAAACACACAGTAGGTTTTTAAATACACTTTTAATGTTTTGTTAAATGAAGTTTAGTAAATTTTTATCTTTACCGTGTCTTTTGGGGGCCTCAGGAAATCCAAAGAGCACAGAGATCACATTTATTCTAGAATCATAAGCCATTCTTCAGTAATACGCAGAATCTTTACCCTTTCCAAATCTATTTTTCCTTCAGTGAAATATGAAAATAGTAACTGTACCCTTTGCTGGAATTAAAAAACAGTTTATGGGATTGTGTAAATACTATGTTCCAAGGTAGTGAAAGTAACTGTAGCTATTTTAAGTTACTAAAATATTTCCTGCCTGTTTTTGTTTTACATGTACCTGTTTAACTGAGTTGTTAGCTGAGGACTTTTCTGTTAAGAACAAAAAGGGATGTCCTTATCAGTTACTTAACAATTAGAAGAAACATCATCTAAAATCAAAAATAAGGAAATTGAAATGGAAATTCAAGAGAATCAGCTATGAAACCATGACACAATAAGAAAAGATGGTTGAGTATAAAATTAATTAATAAATTGACTGTCTTTAAAGATTCCATAATAATGAAAAGATAAAATAACTTGTTAATTTAGAAAAATATGTTCCACATATGTATGAAGGTGGGTTTTTTGTATAAAGCTTTGAATGCTGCTTTTAATGCATTTATAATGGAATGCTTGAACATTAAAAAACATAATGTGCTTGAATAGAAAGTCTCAATATCATTGAGGTTTCCATTCTTCCTCAGTTAATCTTTAGTGTAAAGTGATTCCAATAAGCAACCCAAATGCCCTAAAATAGACGAATGGTACAAAAAGCTGTGATATATGTACATGATGGAATATTATTCATCAATCAAAAAGATAAACTTACATCATTCGTGGCAGCATGGATGGAGCTAGAAGGAATCATGCTGGCAGAAATAAGCCAGAAAGTAAAAGAGAAATTCTTGATGGTCTCACTTGTATGAGGGATAAAGGAAAAACAGACAAGAAAAATTTAAAACTAACTCTCAGCAAAATTGAAGCATGGAGCATGAGAGGAGGGGGGGGGGAGTAGGAGTAAGAGGGGCAAAAAAGACCAAGACTATGGTTCATAGGTGATAAGGTGGTGGGAGTAGATGACAATATAAAATAAAACAAAACCCAAAAAAAGTGATTCCAATAGATATATGAATGAAATTTCTTGTAAGGAAGTTGGAACTAAATGAACTGATTTAAAGTTTTGTCAAAAGAAAAAAAAAATAAAAAATTCTGAAAAGCATACTGAAATGATAGGGTCTAGCCTTACCAGTACTAAAATATTATAACACTAATAGTTAAAATGATGTAATATGAATAAATTGATAACTTGATAAGAATAGAAACTTTAGCAGTAGACCCTAATGCAATATTTATGATTTTTTTTTTTTTTTTGACTAGGTCTCACTATTTTTGCCCATGGAACTGCAGGCTCATGTTGCCTGTGGTACCACAGACTCAAGCAATCCCCAGCCTCAGCTTCCCAGGTAGCTGGGGTTACAGGCGCATACCACCATGCCCAGCTATTTTTTTTGGGACTAGGTCTCGCTACATGCCCCTGGCGGAACTCGAACCGCAATCCCTGGCCCTGGCCATGGCTTCCTAGGCTGCTACCTACAGGCATGCGCCACCATGCCTGGCCTTTATGATAAATTTAAGCAAGTACAAAAAGTGATTTTTTTTAACCCCTCCAGCTGGTATTTAGAAACTGAATAGCCTGGGAAGGCAGGGAGGATTGTATCCATATCTCACATCAGTTTCAGAGTAAATTACCTGATGAATTATAGAATATATATTTGAAATAAATATATATGAAATAAAACTACAAAAATACCCAAGAAATGATGGGACTTTATTTTTGCATTTTTCCCAGCTCTTTGTTATGACAATATTTAAACACACGGGAGTCAAAAATTTTTCATAAATGCCCATATATACCATCACCTTAATTGTGTAGATAACATTTACTGTATTTTCTTTATCTCCTATCCATCTATTTTTTCATCAATCCAACTTATTTTTTGTGCTTTTCAGAGTAAATTAGTGATATATTTTAACTTTACTATTTTAGGTGTTGTATTGGTTTTGCCTTTATTAACTTCCAAAGATAAGACCTTGGAAATTGATAAAGATACATGAACTTACTTGACACTTTCCTAAATACTGAGATTAATTGTATAAAACTGACAAATATATTCCAAGTTTTTTGTATATTATGGTTTAAATTCTTTGAGACCCTTTAATTTTACTTTCCCTTAATTTATATGTATATTCATTTCTATATTGTAATTAAAACAATGTTACTTTATAATATTACATAGATTCCAGGTTTGTAACACTAAATATCATCATGTATATATACTACATTAAGTTTACCACTGAAAGTCCAATTCTGTGCTTTGCCAAACTTCTTTTACCTGAATGACTACTTTTCTTCCCTATTGGTACCACTAATAAAAAAGGAATTTTGATAACCTTTGACTTAAAATCTTAAACTAATACAAGAAAATTTAATAAATTCAACTATGAAAATGTTGAAAATGTCTGCATAACAAAAACTGGCGAAATAAGACAAATGGCGAGTTTGGAGAAATATTTGCAAAGTTTTTCATAGACAAAGATCGGGTTTCCCTTATATACAGAGAGCTTATACAACAATTTAACAAAGATCAGTATCCAACAGGAAAATGTGCAAAGGATAAGAAACAAGTTGCTAATGGTTCTTTATTAAAAATATGCCCAAGCCATTAGAGAAATGCAGATTAAAACTGCAGATCTCCTTGTTATTTTGTTTTGTTTTTTAAGATTACCAATCAAATTGTCAAAGATACTACATCAATGAGTTAGCAGTAACTCTAGAAGGTAACACCTTGATAACACCTATAAAACTTAAAATATAGGGCCGGGCACGGTGGCTCGTGCTTGTAAGCTTCAGCCTATGAAGCGGCCGGGGCTAGGGATTGCGGTTCGAGTCCCACCTGGGGTCCGTAGCGAGACCTAGTTCCAAAAAAATTGCTGGGTGTGGTGGCGTGCGCCTGTCATCCCAGCTACCTGGGAAGCTGAGGCTGGGGATGGCTTGAGTCTGTGGTACCCCGGGCAACAAGAGCCTGCGGTTCCACAGGCAAAAATAGCGAGACCTAGTCTCAAAAAAAAAAAAAAAAAAACACTTAAAATATATATGCATACCCTTTGACCTACTTTTTGTAATTCTAGAAAGTTATACCTCAGTTGTATTTACCTTTGACAAACCAATACATGTTATCAAATTATTTCAATATTGTTTTATTACAGTGAGAGAGCCAAAACTTGAAAACAACCAAATTACTCATCAGTTAGGTAACTGCTTGAATAAGTATATTAATATGAGCAGTGATCCTGGAGAATTACTATTTTGCAACGGAATGTAGTTGGAAAACAGTATAAGCAATATGCCACCACTTGTAAAAATAATTTCTGTGGTAAAATGAAGTAACAAAATGCAACATTTAACCACTTTTAAGTGTACTGTGGTAACATTGTGTCTATTGACAATAGTCCCATCACTACTATACATTTCTATAACTTTTCATTACTCTAAACAGAAATTATATACCCATTAAGCAATAACTACCCATTTCCCCTTTTTCCAGTCCCTGCAACTAATTTCTTCTAGTCTCTATCTCTATGAAGTTTGCCTCTTTCAATTGCATCAGATATGTATAATCATGCATTATTTGTCCTTTTATGTCTGACTTACTTCAGGTAGCATAATTTTCTCAAGGCTCATCCAAGTTATAACATATCAGAATTTTATTCCTTTTTAAAACTAAACAGTATCCCATTCTGTGTATATACATTCATCTGCTGATGAATATTTCTGATTTTTGTTATGAAGAATGCTACTGTGAACATTGTTGTGTGAATCTCCATTTCAGTTCTTTTGGATATTAACTTGTGTAAAATTGCTGGGTCACACAGTAACTGCTAATTCTGTTAATTTTTGGAGGAATTGCCAAACTCTTCTATAGCAACTGTACCATTTTACATTTTTACCAGCCATGTTTAAGGGTTCCAATTTCTCCACCTCCTTGTTATTTTCCTTTAAAAAAAAGTAATAGCCGTCCTAATGCATGTGAAGTGGTATCTTATAATTTCAATTTGTATTTCCCTAGTAAGTATCTTACCTTGTGCTTATTAGCCATTTGTTATCTTCTTTGAAAAAAAGCTTTATTCGTGTCATGTCCTTTGCCTATTTTTCAATTGGATTGTTTTGTTTTTGTTGAGTTGTAGAAGTTCTTTATAATTCTGAATACTAGGTTCTTAACCAGAGATATGATTCTGAAAATATTTTATTTTATTCTATGAGCTCTTTTTTCATTTTCTTAATGGAGTTCTTTGAAGCACAAAAGATTTTTAATTTTGATAAAATTAAGTTTATCTCCTTGACCACTTTGATATCACATCTAAGAAATCATTGCCTAATTGAAGGTCACAAAGATTTATACTTACAGTTTTTTCTAAGAGTTTTGTAATTGTAGCTCTTAGGTCTTCAATCTGTATTCATTTAATTTTTATATATGTTGTATAAGTTACGAAATAGAGTTCCAACTCCATTCTTTTCTTTTACATGTGAAAATACAGTTGTCCAGCATTTCTGTTGAAGAGCCTATTCTTTCCCTATTGAGCTGTCTTTGCAACCTTGTTGAAAATCAGTTGCCTATAAAAATGCAATTTTATTTCTGGACCTTTAATTCTGTCCCATGATCTACATGTATATCCTTATTCCAGTGTGTACACTTTATGTCTTTTGGCTTTTAAATCCTGAGTGTATTCATTCAAAAATAATAAAATTTTAAAATAATTGTTAGCTGTGACCACAACTTGTGAATCTAATTCCTCTCCAATTTTCAGGAAAATGTGCTGTGTTGTCATTCAAGGATTTCCTCTCCTGTCGGCCAACTGAAATACCAGAAAATGATATTCTACTTTGTGAGAGCCGTTACAATGAGAGTGACAAGCAGATGAAAAAGTTCAAGGGACTGAAGAGGTTTTCACTCTCAGCTAAAGTGGTAGATGATGAAATTTATTATTTCAGGTAAAGCTTGAAAAACTAAAGAAAAAAAGGTACTTTAGCTTTTAATAGTAAAACTGTTATGAACCGGGCATGGTGGCGCATGCTTGTAAGCGACAGCTTATGGAGTTGCGGTTGGGATTGGGGATCGCGGTTCACGTTCCACCAGGGCCAACATAGTGAGACCTAGTCCCTAACAATGAGCTGGGCATGGTGGCGCACAACTGTAATCCCAGCTACCTGGGAAGTTGAGGCTGGGGATTGCTTGAGTCCATGGTACCACGGGCAATGTAAATATGGTTCTATGGACAAAAATAACGAGGCCTAGTCTCAAAAAAAAACAACTTATAAAAGTAGTATAAAGCCGGGCATGATGACTTGTGCCTATAAGCTTCAGCCTATGAAGCAGCTGGGGCTAGGGATCGTGGTTTGAGTCCCGCCTGGGGCACATAGGTGAAACCTAGTTCCAAAAAATAGAGCTGGGCATGGTGGCGCGTGCCTATAATCCCAGCTACCTGGAAAGCTGAAGCTGGGGATTGCTTGAGTCTGTGGTACCACAGGCAACGTGAGCCTGCGGTTATACAGGCAAAAATAGTGAAACCTAGCATCAAAAAAATAAAATAAGACCGGGCACAGTGGCTCGTGCCTGTAAGCTTCAGCCTATGAAGCGGCCGGGGCTAGGGATCGCCATTCGAGTCCCACCTGGGGCCCGTAGTGAGACCTAGTTCCAAAAAATAGCTGGGCGTGATGGCATGCACCTGTAATCCCAGCTACCTGGAAAGCTGAGGCTGGGGATTGCTTGGGTCTGTGGTACCCCGGGCAACGAGAGCCTGCGGTTCCAGGGGCAAAAATAGCGAGACCTAGTCTCAAAAAAAAAAAAAAAAAAAATTTAAATAAGTAAATAAAAGTAGTATAGTCCAGGTGCTTTTGGCTTGTATCTTTATTAGATCTTGAACTCAAACAGAAAACATTTTAAAAAGAAAATAGTTGAAGTTTAAAGAAAAATCATATTTTGCTGAGATAGGGTACCTATTTAATAGTACCCTTAGTGTAGACTGCTATAGTTATAATTTGGAGGCACAGATCCTTCATTCTGGTTAATTTGTGCAAGAGATTCTACTTTTTCAGATTACAAAAATTCTTTTCACTGTATTTAGGTGACTAGTCCCAATTTTGGACCCAGTTCTTTTTTGGGTTTTCAACAGAATCCTTTAAAACCTATCATTTATAAATAGGCATACTTTATAAATACAAATTGTCCTGAAATTACTATGGTCCAACTTATAATTTTTCAACTTTGCAATGGTATGAAAGTGATAAACATTCATTAGACACTGTAGTACTTTACTCTCTGGTGATGTTAAGAAGTAGCAATGAGATGGGTCCATGGGTCCCCATTGTTAGTGGGAGTACACATGTAAATTCTTTTTCATTGCTGTGCTTAGAGTATTCATTGCAGATATAACAGAAAGTCATTTTTAGATATTAAGACAAATTTTCCTTTCTGATTAATCGTAGACTGGTGTTAGATAATTTGATTTTCTTTCCATGTCACTTCTTTCAGAAAACCAATTGTTCCTCAGAAGGAGCCCTCACCTTTGTTGGAAAAGAAGATCCAGTTGCTGGAAGCTAAATTTGCAGAATTAGAAGGTGGAGATGATGATATCGAAGAGATGGGAGAAGAGGACAGTGAGGTCATTGAGCCTCCTTCTCTACCTCAACTTCAGACTCCCCTGGCCAGTGAACTGGATCTCATGCCCTACACTCCCCCACAGGTGAAGGTGGCCAGTTCCTGCTACTTGTCTCATCTCTAGCTTTGGTTTGCAGTAAACTTAAACCAAAGTCAGGAGACATTTAGTCCCTACATTATCTGAGCTTCAGCCTGGAACTCTACAGAAAGGAACAGATTTTTTTTTTTATTTCTCAGTACCATAACTTTAAAATGTCTTTTTTTTTTTTTCCTTCATCAATAGCTTTTTTTTTTTTTTTTTAATTTTTTATTTTTAAGAGGCTAGGTCTCACCATGTTGCCCAGGGTTGTCAAGAACCCACAGACTCAAGTGATCCCCAGCCTCAGCCACCCAGGTAACTGGGGTTACAGGTACACACCACCACACCCAGCTCAATAGCTGTTTTTAATGGCAGTTTTTGTGAGAAAGATCTCCTTGTCTTGTGCTGAAGAAAAGCAGTAAGGGATCAGTCATCCTAACACTAGCTTTTATTGCTCATATCTTTTAAGTTTCTCCTATTTTAGACCTTGTCTTTTGGTTAAGATGATTCCAGTTGATTTTTTTTTCCTTACTCAGAATTTTCTCAAGACTTAATTATGAGGTCACCATTATAGATTGCAGTTATGGAATTCACTGAAACTTTCATTTGTTTTCTTACATGGTAAGAGGCAAGGAAGAGCTGTTTTGACCAAGAAAATGGCCAGCTATAAACTGAATATGTCTATTACACAGTAGCTAATCACATGTTCCTGGCTTTCAGAAACTTTGAGCAAATAACCAGTTGCAGTCAGTGTTCTGATACACTATAAGAGCTTTCTGTCTTACAGTCTACCCCAAAGTCTGCCAAAGGCAGTGCAAAGAAAGAAGGCTCCAAACGGAAAATCAACATGAGTGGCTACATCCTATTCAGCAGTGAGATGAGAGCTGTGATTAAGGCCCAGCATCCAGACTACTCTTTTGGGGAGCTCAGCCGACTTGTGGGGACAGAATGGAGAAACCTTGAGACAGCCAAGAAAGCAGAATATGAAGGTAAATAAAGATTAGACACAATTTCTCAACTTTCTTAAGCAAGGGGGTGTTTTCAGGAATGCACGTGCATAGGCAGGTTTTACTCTCTTGTTCTCCACTTGCACATGAACTTTTTGTTGGGGACTGTCTCAAATAGTTTTCACGCAGTAGTTTTAAGTGTCAACCTTGTCCTGACTGAGCAAGCATTGCCCCTGACTTGGCCTCTGATCGTAGTGTGGATTTTTTTCCCCAAAATTTTCAAATATTTCACTTTTAAAAAGTGCATGATTTTCTTCTTTCATTGTGTCAGTAAGCGCATATGTGTTGAGCTAGGAGATGATTATATGAGGATAATATGATTTTGTTTAAAATCATCTGAAAGGAGTCATTCAAAATCAGTGACTTACTAGAACTCTTGAAAAACCTTATCTTTAAATTCCAGGCTGAAACTTGACTGAAGTACTTGGTTTCTTAGGCCAGGCCTGACCTGTGCTATGTCTGCATTCATAGCAGACTCCTTTAAGGTATTTAGGGATCTTTTTGATAAAGCTCAACTGCTGTCATTCTCCTGTAGTTAAATCATTTTGGGCCATGAACTGGCATTCAAGGATATAGTGGTTCTTTTCCATTAGGGACAGTTACTTGAGATAGATTTTTGGGGTGTGTGTGTGTGTGTGTGTGTGTGTGTGTGTGTGTGTGTGTGTGTGTGTGTTTAATGTCAGTCATGACTTTAATAAAGAAATAAGTAGTATATATTAGATTAGGCTGGACTGCTGCCTTGGAACTACATTTTTTCCATTTTGAACTATACATAATGGTTCATTTTGCCAGTTTAGAATCATCTCTTAATGGTTAACCACAATGTTCAAACATTACTCTTCTTGGCTAAGTCCAGATTTGTCATTTTTCAGCAAACATAAATCAGTTGCTAAGGCTGCCTTCTTATTAAAGTGTATAAAGTCTCCAGAAAAACGCTTTTAAAAAGAATTTTGTTCCTTTCATTTATGTTAGATTAGTGTAAAATTATCTGACACATTACCCCATGAATCTTCTACAGATCTCCTTAAGATGCTCAACCAGAAACACTCATAGCAAAACCAATTTGAGAAACACTCCAAATACTTTTTCTTGGAAACTTACAGTACATATTCCCATATCCCATATTAAAGTCTTTAAGACCTATAATCAGGCAGAAATAACTTTATAAGGCATTTTCTGAAATTTTACTAAGTGTTCATATAATATCCCAAAGAACTAATAGGTTGCAGCACATTCTTTGAGAAGTATTAGTCAGTTCCATAAGAACCTAGAGTTTTGGATAACTTTGATATTTCTGAGTGAAAGTTAGGAGCAAATACATTCTTTGATTGGAAGTGTGTTCAGAATGATGGGCAAATGGTGAGTGTAAAGCCTGCTCCAGCGCAGATAAAGGCAGTACTGGGTGGCTGGTTATTTAGAGTGTTTACAAGGGAGAGATGTGTATAGAGGTAATGTCAAAAAGCTGGAGCAGGGCTGAAGAAAAGGAGAAATTCTCCCCAAAATCAAAAGGATGTTCAGTGAAAAGTTTGAAACTCACTGAGAACCTAGTAAAAATGGTTGTATGACTCAGCAGTGTCTACCTGTGAAATAAAATCCGAATTTTTGGTGTTCTGACCCATGGGATTCAAAATCAAAGTTTGGAGTTTGACTGGCTTCATTTAATTAATAACTGTTTTCAGATGGCCCAGTTAGGACTCTTGCCAGAAAAAGCTAACAGGTAGTCAATCTAATGTTCAATCAGTCCACAGACTTGAATTTTTCTTTATTCGATTCCATTTTTTGCTCTCCCATTTTACTGTGTCACTTCTGTAATGAAAATACTAGAATTTGATGTGGGGGTCTAGGTTATCAGGGTTTTTTGTTTGTTTGTTTTTTTACTATTAGCTCAAGGAAATGGATTGTTCAAATGACCTTTGTCCCTCACACTCATTTTACAGAGGATCTGTAAACTGGGACAGTCTTAGTGACGAGAAGTCTGTGCAAGCAGCTCTATTGCAGTCGAGGAAACTGATTTTACTGATTTTCACATTCTTACACTAAAGGAGGACTGGAGCTGTTGCTTCTTGATTCTTTTTAAAGCTATGTGATCTCAAGCTATTTTCTCCGTCCTCAGATCAGCCAGTAGTACCTTTTAAATTCCATGTTGAAGGCTTAATGTATGGCAATTGGAGTGTGATGTCCAGAGTCAAGGCCAAGGTTGCTGGTTCTCTTATAATCCTTGGACAAGTCACTACCTGTCTCTGAACCTCAGTTTGCCCATGTGAAGAGTGAGGAGGACTTCCTATTTTTGAATAGTGGAGCAAAGTAAAATCTGTAGTGTGGGAACTTTGAGAATATATGTTTCTAGAGTTCTCTAGTAAGGGTCCAGCCTGCTAGCTCCCAAAAAGACTGGGAATGGGATCACTGGGACTTCTGTCAATGGAGATGCAGAGTAACTCAAAGGAGTGAGGGGTATAAGCAAGGTGTGATCCACTGCCCAGTACTGGCACAAGCAAATGCTCCTCTTGCATTTTGGATGAAGTAAGAGTGAATTCTGGAATTTTTGTGGACTTAGGATGACGTATGGTCAGTATTGAGCTGTTTAGCTTCAGTAAACCTGGTTCTATGAGTACATTGTCCATTGCTTCATATGTGTATACAATTCCCTTCTCTTTGATGACTGTAGCCTGGAGTATCATGCATTTTATTCCCTTGAGGTTTATTAAACATGATCTCTTTGCTTCATTAGGATGTAGAAAATCGGTGTTTATTTTCCCTAAAACCTTGTGAAAGAGGTAGTAAGCTACTTTTCCCTTACAGAGTTAATTTTCTTCAGCTGCTAAACCTCATGACACTAATGACAAGAGTCCTCAAATCTTAGTAAAATTGGGTGCAAGGAATCAGGAAAATATAGTAAGTAACAATTGTGCCAAAAATTACAATGGGCCATGGAATCGCTTCATGTTGAAATTATGAATAATTTGTAATGCTATTAATACTAGAATAATGGTAGCGCTTCTCATCTTCAGATGCCTTGTGAGATTAACCACGTTGGTTACGCTGGTGACGTGTTTAAATAAAACCTGTGCTTTCTGAATGTGTGTTGCAGTCTTAACATTCTTGAAATCTTTGCAGACCAGTTCTCAAGATGGGATAGGAAAGCTGGATCTAGGTTACCAAGTGAAATCGGCCCGACTCCTCCTGTGTTGAGACTAGTCATCTACTGTTCCTTCCATTGAGACAGAACTGTTGCCTGTGTTTTTACTAGTCCTGTTGAATGCAATGGATGGTATTTTGAATTCCTGGGTTAAAAACAGAATTGAAAATCTGAAATGCCTTTACAGAGCGGGCAGCTAAAGTTGCTGAGCAGCAGGAGAGAGAGCGAGCAGCACAGCAACAGCAGCCGAGTGCTTCTCCCCGAGCAGGCACCCCTGTGGGGGCTCTCATGGGGGTGGTGCCACCACCAACACCAATGGGGATGCTCAATCAGCAGTTGACACCTGTTGCAGGTAAAAACAGGAGCTAAGACCATTTTTTTCCACTTTAAGAAATTCCTTCATTTTTTTTTTTCTCCAGTGAGGAGCAGGCCACAGTCTCTAGACTTTTCTCATGACAGTTTCAAAGTTTGCAGTTTACCCATATTGTCCTTATATCGCCTTTCCCATACGGGCATTGCCTTGAGCCCACCCCTGGCCATCGGTAGGGACCAGGTGTTCTCTGACTGTGGGCATGGTCTGGCGATGTTCTCTACCCCAGACTGCTGTTGATAAAGTGATAGCAGAAAATAAAAACAGACGCTGAATTCTGTTCTGGAGAGATTCCCAAAAGGAAACATAAAAGCATAGTCTTTAGGTGATGTTGATTGTCCCGTCTCATTCCAGTATTCAGTTTGCCTTGTTCTGCTGCAGCCATCCTTAAAATACTGGCCATTTAAAAGGATTTTTGACAATGAATTGTAAATCCTTTCCTGGTCACTGATGTGCATGACTGCTAAGTGGAAAACAAAGTTCTTATTCAATTCATTGTGCCCACTCTGTAATGCTTTTCTATTTTAATTACATTAAACTGCATTTTCTGTTAGTATCCCAGTCACATATTTTTTTAAAAAAGAAAAGAAAATGATGAATGTGGTTTGGTTGTGTGTGTTGTCTCTGATTCTGGTAGCCACAGAAAATTTGGCTATTCTTGATTTGAATATTCTTGTCTGACATTTCTCCAGTGAGAAGCCCACAAACCCCTTCTTGGGTCCCTCCTTTCATGATCTCTCTAGGCTTGGTGAGGTCCATGCAAGCCACCCAAGTTTCTTCTTCAGGAAGCAGTCTAATCTCTTCTCAGGGAGTCCAAAACACTGTTGTTCAAGACAGACTCATTGAGATGCTGTTTTTTGTTTTTGCTTTCTTTGTATTTGCTTTTTTTTTTTTTGTATTTGCTTTTTTAAGGTAGAGTAGCCATAGGTTAACTTTCCACTGTTGTTCCTACCTTTTGTGATGGCAAGTTCTCAAATGCACTTTCGCTGAACTCAACAGTTGCACTCACCAAAGCACATCTGGATTGTGACTTTTCAGTTCTTTCAGTGTAACTGATGTTGCTCTAACAAATCTCATCATCTCCAGCTCTATTCCATGGCCCATTTTGGTTAGTGGGGTTCCAGAGGTTTTTAGAAATCAGGCCTTGAACCTGGGGACTTTGAAAGTTAGAATTCCTTTGTTGATATCCTGTTTTGTTCTATTTGATGTGTTGATACTGTAGCACTGTGCCCTTGACTAAAAAGCCCAGGGACACACTAACAAAATGAATTCAAACAGCTAAAAACACTTGAAAATAGCAGCTGCAGCATTTTAGCTCCCTGTTGGGGAATAACATCATAGAGCTCCAATGGGCTAGAAGGCCCCTTTAAGCTTGTGATGCCCAGACTTCTGGGCGGTGGGAGTGAAGGGCACACATTCTCTGCAGTAACCAGTCTTTGGTCCACCACGTGAACTTTGCAGCTAAGAGTGTGATTTTTCATGGATTTGTATAGATTCATAGGGCCTAAATCTTAGGTTGCTGTCTGAGACCAGCTTTGCTTACAAGCATTAAAGCTCATTTGAACTCATGTGACTGGGATAATAAATACCAAAGTACAGTTTAATGAAGACAGGTATGTCTTTCAGTTCTTAATAATTTCTTCAGCCACAGCCAGTGAAGGCTGTGTTCAGATGGGCTTTTGTAATTGAAAGCAAAGCCTCCTAACATATTTAAATTTTCACCTACTTACTCCTAAAAACTATTACCTGGTGGTATGGTTAAAAGGTAGTTTTGTAGCATTGGATCTCCTTGTGTAAGATGGTGGTGTCTGTTCAAAAATGGTGTTTTCTCTCTAAACTCTTAAAAAATAATAAAACTCATAATCCAATTTCATGTATGGAGGTATTACTATTTAAATTTTTTTATTGATTTTTGTAATTGTCAATTTTTCAGTCAGCTTAGATACAACTAGTGAAGCAGGCTGAATTAATATCAGAAATTTAGTAATTGTATAACTTTAAAAGGCTAAACTTTTATAAATATTTTCTAAATAGTTCTTCAGGAAAAGTCAAAGAGCAAAATTCTCAAAATCAAGTTTTTCACTATCTCCCAGAGTCCCTCTACAATGAGTATGTAATAAAAATGAGGTTTGGCACCAGTCCCTCAACCCTCCCTTTGTGCAAGAAGCTGTGACCAAAGGTGATTGCCTTTGGGGGGTGTGGGTGAGGGGGGAAACCTTGTGTTCCATTCATTGTGATAACTTCAAATCCCAGAAAAGTCAAGTTACTTTTCTTGCTTAAAAAATGTCATGTTGCTTTAAAGGTCTGTTGATAGGTGAGTCTTTTGTCATTTTGAAATTTCCTTTCACTCCTTTTGCCAAAAATGCTTGTTTCTTGAAACTTCCCTAGGCAGCAGAAAATATTTTGTCAGGCGAAGATGCATTTTGAAAATAAAAGAATAAGCCTCTATTCACAGAAATTTTATACCTCATTGAAAATACTCCCTGTTAACTGAAGGTCTATGTGAGGGCATTGTGAGCTTGGAGACAGTGGTGACAGTTAGCATTTTCTCATATCAGCAGAGCCTGATTCTCCAGCCTTTCCTCCTCAGATATGCATGCAGGCTGCTGAGTGACTTAGACTTTGGTTGGCTTGGGAGGTTAGCTTTTATCTTTATCTTATGATTTGAAATCTAAAGTTGAAACATCAGGCAGTGTGGTAGCTTTTAGCTGTTCCCTGGCTCAAGGCCAAGCAAGATCCATTCTTACCAGCAGTGATGGGGCTAGAAGGGAGGAGGAGTGGACATATAAATCTTGAAAATACTTGACTCTAAGCTGGAGAACCATGCTTTGTGTGATCAGGGCTATGTGCCTCATTTATCACCATTCCAGTTTCCCCTCATGTATACCCTTGATAGGCATATGAGTGTGGGCAGAATGATGGGTTTATACTGTTCAATTAGAACCTCAGTTGGCAGAACTGGTCACTATTACAGCTTGCAGTATTCATGACCTTGGGAAGACTGTTACTGGAACTCTTCTTTATTATTATTAAATTGAAAACATACAGCATATTTATCCCAGGGAAGATAACTACAGATAATAATATACTAAATACTAATTCATCCAGAAATGTTGGATTTCATATTTGTAACTTTTTATTTTGTTCATTTTTGCAACAAAATAATTGCACTAATTGCCGTTATATCATGCAGTACTAAGGGTGCTTTATTCATTGGTAGTGCATGTAAAGGGGGGGATTTTTACTCAGCTCATGTTGCATGTTAATGATGCATGTCTGAAATTTGTTGTCCTTCAAGGCATGATGGGTGGCTATCCGCCAGGCCTTCCACCTTTGCAGGGCCCAGTTGATGGCCTTGTTAGCATGGGCAGCATGCAGCCACTTCACCCTGGGGGGCCTCCACCCCACCATCTTCCACCAGGTGTGCCCGGCCTCTCGGGCATCCCACCACCGGGTAAGAACTTCATCCTCATTCACTCATTAATCTCATTTTCATATTCTCTTTTTCTCCTTCAGCCAGTTGTTCCAGGAAGTACCTGCTGCCCATTGTAGCCAGGCCTTCCTTCACTGAGAATCTCAGGGATGTCGGCAGCAGGACCTATCCTATATGTTGAGCAAGTGGTTTTCACAGTACCTAGCTGCCTAGCAGTAGCACAGGACACAAGGCAGAGATCAGACTCAGCAGGCCAAGGGACAGGAAACATACTCTAAAATAAGTAAAACAACCTGATATATGCTCAAACCAAACAAGTCATGCCCTTTTTATCAGTGAGTGAAGTTTCCTCGATTACTAGTTCAGAGTTATATGTAAAATCACTTTTTGCAAATAAAGTTTAAATGCTGGACAAAGTTACATCTCCTGCTTCTCGAACAACCCTTCCATGGGGAATGCAGGGTCACTAATATAGAACTCTTCAGAATTCCTTAAGTTAGTCTGACTTAGTAACAAAAAGGGGGAAGGGAACCAATTTGCACTGTATTATAATGCCTTCTGTACCTGAGTCCCCAAGAAGCATGGCATAATTTTCTACAACAGCATAGTCCACCATAATGAGTATAGCTACTGGTTTGTCAACTGAAATTCAGAAGTTTTTTCACATAAAAACATACAGATTGAGTCTAGAACTACATGTAGTTCTATTTTTGATCATTTAGCATATTGAGAGATTATTGTGAAAAAAAAACACAAGTTCCTGTTTTAAGTGTGATCATATGCAAAAGAATTCACCTGCAGCTATAATCTAGTTGGAGAGAACATGACCTTAGGACAACTTGAAATAGCATTTGATGGAAAATAGTAGCTAAAGGCCCAATCCAGGTGATGAAATGTGGAAATAGCAAATATGCTTATACTAGTATTGGATCTACTGACCATAAGGTTATACAGAGTTCCAGATGGAGCTCCAGAAGGTATGTCCAGAAGTGTGCTAGATGAGCAAACTTGGTGGCTTGGTCCAGAACCCCTGGCACACTCTGTGAGTGTTGCTTAATAGATGGCTAACTCCACAGAAGTGTTTGTTCCAGATGTACCCAGAAAAAATATGTTTATGGGAGTGGGTGCTTCATTTTGGAGATAACCTGCGTGTGAGGTGCTGTTGCAGCAGGGATCATAAAAGGGGTATGCCTCTGTGGTAGGTAGAATTGGCCTTAATCCTGAACCCTTTCACCATGACACAGCCTGTCTGATTTAGTCAAACAAGGTTGGAGGTGACATCTAAGCACTTGTGATGCTCATTGAGAATCACATCTAAAGCCAGTATCCTAGAAAGTGGGTATCTTTTGGTGAGTGTTAGGGCATAACTCACTCCTTTTCCCTCTTCAGATTCCAAATTACACTTGAAGGAGGCATAACATACCATATTACAGTCAGGAAGACAGGGAAGAGCCCCTGTTAGTGTTTACACATGCATTTGTCTGACCAGATTTTGAGAGGATGATTCAGTGAGCTCCTCTGGTGACTCAGCCCACATTGTCACTAGCTCACCTTTAGCATGACATTTGGAAGGGAAACTGCTGATTTATTTGCATTCCCTTCCAAAGATGAATATAGGCATCTTAGGGAGCCATACTGAGTTGTGGGATAAAAGGTGGATGAGTGTCCAGGGAGGCAGGGGTTAATATGTTGGAGGTGCAGCAGCTTGCCCACCACAACTTCTTCATTCATTTCACAGACAGTCATCAGGATCCTACTGTGGTGATCCAGGTGGTGGTCTGGATATTTGGAATATAAAAACCCTGCTTTTTAAACAGGAAACTTTCACTTCTATTTTCTTCCTAACAGATAAATGTATAATATTTTTGAAAGTGGCATTTAGCAGTTCTGAAACTTAGAATAGTGAGTTCTACTTGGTCAAAATAACATTTTGAATCCAAAGAAACTATAGAATATGAAGTTAACTCCTGCCAAAGCCTGTTGTGCTAACACTAATGACTCCATTTAGTACCAGAGGTGCTAGTGGCCTGTAGGGGAGACAGTAAGATGTTCCTCTCACTTCCACAAAGCTCATTTAACTGCTCACTTGCACAGCCTTTTCCCTTGTGTCCCTGCTGTACTAGTACAGGACATACTGCTGAGCCTGATGATAATGCCATTACTGCTTAAAATGGGCTGCGGTGGCAGCAAAATTTGTAGTCAGAAGAAAAATATTTTGAAAATGGAGGTGCATTCTGACTATAGATTACCTGGGACAGTGCTAGAATTTCATGCAGAGTTCAAACCATTTATAAACCACAAAATAATTTGCATATATTGACAGGTTGTACCAGCATTATACTTTAAACACCTAGACACGAAAGAATACGAATTTTCCATTAGAATGCTTCATCCTGTTTTGGGTATTTAGGGTTCCTGTCCACAAAGACTCGAGCAGATCATAGGTTTCCTTTATAAATGGCATCGTTTCTTATCAGACAAGTTTTTCAGTCATCTCAACCCAGAACCTCTAATCATACCATTGCATTCTAAATTATAGGTGTGATGAACCAAGGAGTGGCCCCTATGGTAGGGACTTCAACACCAGGCGGAAGTCCTTATGGACAGCAGGTGAGCCACCCTGTTGGATTTTCAAGAACTCAACAGAATTAAAATAATCCTCTTTATCAGAGTATGTGCCAAGTATTTCCCCCCTCACCAATTATTGTGTACTCTTTTTAGGTGGCAGTTTTAGGACCCCCCGGGCAACAGGCACCACCTCCATATCCTGGCCCACATCCAGCTGGCCCCCCTGTCATACAGCAGCCAACAACACCAATGTTTGTGGCTCCCCCACCGAAGACCCAGCGGCTTCTCCACTCAGAGGCTTACCTAAAATACATCGAAGGACTCAGTGCTGAATCCAACAGCATTAGCAAGTGGGACCAGACACTGGCAGGTAAGGAGAGTCCAAACTAAGATTTCGTAGAATATAAAAATCTTCTTACTATACTTTTGTCATATTAGTATTCTTTCTAAAAGCACCCATTTTTCTCTTACACAGGAAAAAAATCATATTTAATAGGGATTTGGAGCATCTTTATGCTTTTATTAACATTGATATTACACACTGGATATATTTTTTTGCTGAATTTTCATAAACATTGACATTAATATTGAAGGAATTATTAAATAATTAATAGTGCCCATGATGAGATTTTGTAGTTGTTTGTGCAACTTCTAACATTTTCATTCTAGTAGAGAATTATGCTGTATTGTGCAGCTCTTTGTAAGGTCATTACAGATTAGATCATTAATAAAATAAATAAGAAGCATAAAACAAAACATCTTTGACTAGATAGTCTCATACCTAACTGAACTGGTTTTCTAAAAACCAGAATCCTAATGAAATGACATGAAAAATTTGCTTTGAAATATTTTGCAGAGTAAAATTTACAATAATATTTATGTTTTAATAAATCTCAGTCCTTGGGATTGAGGGAAAATTTACTACCTTAAAATTCTCATTTATATTTTTCTGTCTGCACTTTAATTTTTCAGCTCGAAGACGTGACGTCCATTTGTCAAAAGAACAGGAGAGCCGCCTACCCTCTCACTGGCTGAAAAGTAAAGGGGCCCATACCACCATGGCAGATGCCCTCTGGCGTCTTCGAGATTTGATGCTCCGAGACACCCTCAATATTCGCCAAGCATACAATCTAGAAAACCTTTAATCATATCAATTACGTTTCTTTTATAGAAGCATAAAGAATTTTGTGGAACAGTAGCCATTTTAGTTACTGGGGGTGGGGGGGAGGAACAGAGGATGATAATTTTTATTGAATTTTACTGTACATCACAAGGCCATTTTTATATAAGGACACTTTTAATAAGCTATTTCAATTTGTTTTTGTTATATTAAGTTGACTTTATCAATACACGAAGATTTTTTTTTTTCATGTTTCCTTCGTTTAAAGCCAGTTTCATAATTGGTTGTATATGTAGACTTGGAATTTTATCTTTTTACTTGTTGCCATGGAACTGAAACCCTCAAAGGTTTTGTCTTGGCTTGGGTTTTGTTTTTTGGTTTTTGGTTTTTTTAATATATATATATATGAACAAAATGAAAAAAAATTACACACACATAAAGAGTTTACAGGTTAGTTTAAGTTGACAATGTGAAGCTGGTCCTAGTTTACATCTTAGAGAGGAGAGTGTATTTGTGTCTGTTTCACGTGCCTGAATATTTTAAGCCACTTTCACAAAAGCTGTTTTTCACAGATGCAGTGAAAGTTTATTTCACTTGAAAGGTTGTTACTTAGGGTATAGATGTTTGGCAGACAGGGCACATTTGCTGTATTGCACTCACTACAGAAATCTGATCAGTGCTGTGCATCTCTCTGCAGCTAGTGCCCCTCCTGGACACCTGGAGGGAGAGAGCACTGTTTCTTGTGCTGAGCTAGACATCTCTGGTGTCAGTTAATTTTGCAGAACATGTGCACAGCCCTGAATTATATTTAGTCACGGCAGGTAAGTGTAAGGGTACTTGATCTGTTTATAATGAATTCACAATTTATACCTATTCATGTTACATAATTTAAAATTTCAGATCTCTTACATTGAGGAATGAAGTTCATCTTGAAGATAGCTGTGAAGTATGTTGCATGGAGATTATTTTGTTTTAAACATAACACCTAACCTAACATAGGGGAGGAAGTTTATATTTGGATATATACTGTATCAGAAACATAATTGTGAAAGGGTAGAATACCTGCTTATGCAGATATGGTCTTCATTTCCTCTTTATCAGATATGGCATTTTTTTCTTCTAAGATTCAAGGTTGTTCATTCTCAACCAGAAATTTCAGGCTTTCTAAAATATTTCTAAAATTTAGCTTGTGCTTTTGAATTTCAGGAGAAACGAATCGTAATTTAAGAAAATGCTCACTGAAAAGACCATTATAAATCCCAAATACTTGGGTTTGAGCACACTCTCTCTTACATAACCAAGAATAAACTTTTGAAGGCAGGGTATGATACTCAGACAGGTAGAAAGCATCAAACATGCAGTAGTAGTATTTCACTCTGCTTTGAAACCTGCTTTACTGTGACAAAGTGATTCCCATTGTGGTGGAGCTCCCACTGCTGTTTGTGAATGAAAAGGACTCTCAGAGGGTACTGTTTTCCTTTTAATCTGCTATGAATCAATACCTGGATATTTAATTACCATTCTTACTAAATCATGAGGACAAAAGAGAGTGAAGAATGGAATAAAGTCTCCTGCATCTAGATAATTTATATACAGGAGGCCCTTGTAACATAAAGTTGCCTATAGTCAACCACTGGATCTCAATTTGCATCAAGTATTTTAAATCTGAATTTTAAAAGATGTATTGCAGTAGTATATCAGTACCTTATTAAACTGAATCAGATAAATAAATCTTCAGTTCCTGGTTATTTGGGCCAATCATCATGGACTGTATAATACAATCAGATTATATTATTTCTAGACATCCTTGAATTACACCAAAGAACCTGAAATTTAATTTTGGTTAAGTTATTTATTTATTTCATGTATTCATTTTATTTCCCTTTTTAAGTTCTGGGTGAGACTTCTTTGGGAAGCTTCTAAAAACTCTTCACTGTAGGCTATGCGGGGCATTAGAAGCCAGAACACTCCTCCTTGGGGGCTCGTTCCCAGTGTTTAGTAGAGGTGCTGTAGGAACCATAGATCCAGCCAGGGGCTTCCCTAAGGCAGCATATAGCTGGGCCAGGGGGGCACTAGGCAGGCCCTAATTACGTTTTTTAAAAGTAACTATGTATTTATTTTAGAATCATGTTTTTCTGTGCATTAACTTGGAGAATATCAGTTATTATTTAGGATACGAAATCTGAGGTCAGCCATCTCCCAAAAAAGAAAAAAGTCCTGACTTAAAGTACAAGTAAACTAACGATACATCTTATTTTCCATATGTTATAGGAACTATAAGTAGTAGGACTTACAAAGTATAATGGCTTACGTGTTTTCAAAATGTAAGTTCATGTGGGAAAGAATTTTGTTTTATGGGGGGGGGGCCTATAGGTTTAAAATTAGTATACCAGATTTAAAAGGCCTTGAATTATTTTGTTTTTGAACCCACCTTCTCTTCCTATGAGGAATAATTGAGAGGGGACACGTCTTTGTGTAAAATCTCGAAATGGTGGTGTTGACTTTTGAGCTTGAACATTTTCAGATCTGATTAAAAGTTGGTTTATTATTTCTGTATCAAAAGAGGTTTAAGTGGTACTTAGTCTTATAACATGTATGTATCATATGTTTGTTCTTCTACAGCTTTTTAATTCAAATAAAAATGGAGTTTGCAAAGTGATTTGGATTAACCAGGTTTGGTTGTTCTGTTAAACTTGTGTCATTGTTAGTTTCAAGTAGACTGCCAATGTAAGGGAAAATAGCTGAGGTAGAGGTGAAAATTAGTGCCCAGGTTCTTGTTCATGGCTCAGGCTGCATTAACATGGAAGGGGAATGTAGTCAAGACTATAGCCCGGTGTGCCTCTTGCCAAATCTCTTAAACTGGCAGTCAAAGAATCCCAAATATGTCCTCAGTATGGGCAGACATACAAGTTGAAGTGAAAAATGAAGAGTTACTAATGGTAAAAGGTAAGGAAAGCCTATCTTCTATCATACAGAATTATAGCCCATTTCAGATAGTTAGCGGAGAGGCCAGAAGAGACAAATGGCCTAGGATTGTCTTTGATATGCTTATAAGCTCTGAACACATGACCACACTTTTAATAGAAAGTGTAGGTAAAATCAACCAACTGTTTTCCTCTAATATCACTTTGCAAATCCCTGTGGTACTGTTCACCTAAGAGTTTAAGAGTATAGTACCCTCCACGCTCATGAGCATATTTTAAATTTATGTATAAATCCTCCAACTGAACATAATAGCAAACATGTAATGTTAAGTGTCTTCTTTTTAGTTTGGGGGTGTTGTAGGTCAGCTGAGAGGAAGTTCTGAAGTGAACAAATTGATAAACTATTTCTAGCCCCAAGTGTTATATTTGTCTTGTGGACTGCACAGTAATGTGGCAAGAAATTCCAAATTTAATATGCTTGTGTGAAGATTAAGAATTGGTAATGCTTTACTTGGAAATTACTTTGTAAAATATGATCCATGTCTAAGAGTTTTTTTAAAGAGGTTAACTGTGTGCAAAAAACTCACAGATTAAGTTTTAAAGTTAAAAATTCAGGTAAGACTGAAAATCAGATGACTGCTAGACGAACAAAGGTATCCCTAAATTATCTGCCTAACTTAGGTACTTTCCCTATGGGTTTAGATAGTAAACATGAAGCTCCAAAGCTGTTTTTCCCCTGGCACTACAGTGTAGATTCCTGGCAATTTATGCTAATTATATTTTTTGTCATTTTAGAGTAAATACTGTGGTGTTTAATTTTGGGTCATTAATTTTTTGCCTTGTCTTGCCACGCTGAAGGGGCACTGTAGTGTGTAAACACCATATAAAGTAGTTCTTTTCACTTTCAATTATTAAGTTCCCTTAAGTAGTCCAAGTCTTATTTCTTAGCAGGTTAAAAAAAATTGAGGCTAAGCCTAAAAGTTTGCATCTTGGTAAACAAAGATTAATTTCTTAGTCATCCATACTAACATTGGTATTCTGCTTGCTTAAAATCAGGCATTGTCCTGTCATCTTCAAAGGCTTGTTGTCCTTCAATAAAGGACTCAAATGTTATTGTTGCTATTGTTTAACCAAAAAGAAAAAATTCTAGGGAAGACTGACACAAAATATAGGGTAATGACTGCAGTGAAGGTAGCAAGGAACCCACAGCAGACAGAGGTCACACGATGGCTTTATTAGAGTTTACTGTTTTCTGTAAAAGGTGTGTGTGACATTTTCTGTATGTATCAAATATTTGTAAAACTTAAGGGGAAACATGGAATAAGGCCATGTAATTGAGTTCAAACAATTTTAGTTTCTTCTGCACAGTCTAATCACTAAAATTCCTATGAGGTTAGGATCACCAGGAACTCTTTAGGTGACACAAATGCACATGAGGACCATCATCCTCTTCGTAGGGGGTACTGTTAGTCATCTCTGGTCTTCACAATTAAGTCATCTCTGAGCGTAGCTCTAGAGTCTGCTTTAATGAGATGTCAAAAGCCAGTAACGAGTTAGACTGAATGGATTCTAACATAAATGGACTTAGAAAATTTTAGAGACTTTTGTAGCAAAGTTCATTAACTTGAGGATACCTTGTGGCCTTAAGTATCTGCTGCTTTATTCATGAGCAATAGTTGGAAACTATTTCATAACTTAGTCTTCTTTAATAGAGCTATCTTCTTGTTTGAAATGACGTTGAATATGGTTATCCAAGCATGGAAAGATGCCTTTGCTTTTTCTATCAAGTGACCCAAAGTTATTCTGGGTCCAGTTGTAAAAATCTCTCCCAGTAGCTGAGAGATTTAGCTTAATTTTCTAGCTGCTGTGCACTTTAAAGTTCATTTTCTTATGGAAGCAGTGCCATCTTTATCTTTAGCAGCAAGATGAAAGCGGCATCAACACAGGGAGATACGAAGCCTGATGCCCTCCTAGTCCTCATGGAGGTCCTCCTCTTGTAGGTTAGTGGTGTCAGGCAAAGAAGTATTGTTTTTGTTCACAAGAGCACTTAGCGTAAGTAATGTGTGGTCTGTCATTCAGGAATTCCCACCACCCTAACAGAATGTTCACAAATTGGTAGCTGGTATATGTATAATTTGCATAATGATCCTGATTTAAATGTCTTGCAGTAGAGGTACACAATTAAATCTGGATCAGGTTATTTGTTGCCTGAAAACAAGTACACAAATAATTTAAACTGCACCAAAAGCATCCTGATTGAGCCTTGAATTGTTTAAAATCCATTTCACAGACTAGATTCACTGGGTAGATGTGTTTTATAGAAGGAAATAATTTTCGCACAAGTGCTGTCCAAGAATAACCTCTAAAGTATTCAGGCAGAGAGACAAAAATGAAAAATTCTCTGTAAAGGTGTAAGAGATCTGTAAAATACATTCTTAAGGGAGCTGAAACCACTAGTAAAATTTCATATTTACTTTATTGACTGCTGAAGTTCAGTCTCTGATGCATCTTCCAGCCTTTTCTGATATTGTCTCTCTGAGGCTTTTCTACGGTAGACATCGTCTGTGTCAAACAAAAAAATTATATTTTTAAGGAAGAGAAAATTGGATCTGAGTGATGTAACCAATCTAAGTCTGTCACCTATTTCTGAATCTCAACATTAATGTTCAATTCAATGCCAAAATAAACAATTTAAAAGATAAATAAGGACTGTGTTACGAGTTCGGGACTTCAGCAGCAGGGTAAGAGTTGGTGTCTTTGAAGATAGAATCATGTCCTACCGTGCCTCGTACAGTGTTTCAGGACTCCCCTCACTTTTCATCACTATTCCTGTTCTGCCATCTGAAAGAACAGATCATTCTGTTCTGACCACATCTTCTGCTACCTCTCTAACCCTCCTGCCTTTGGACCACCACCAACTTCTTCCCCAAATCTTGGTCCCTGAATTCCCCCCAACCCCTTCTTGGTCTTTCTGCACACATCAGCTGACATTCCCTCTCCTGTCAATAACGACTTCTTGACAAAACCCTAACTACAGATTAATCCGCCTCCTTTCATGAATCACCCTGTTTGCACTGCAGGGTTAAATGATGCATCTACCTGGGGCAACTGTGATGCTCAACCACCCTGTTTCTTCCGTCATAATCCTGACCGTTCACCCACCTCCACATGGACACCAACTCTTTCTTCACAGAAAAGTGTGATCAATAAAGAACTCTGTGAATTCCTACCTTCTCAAGGTCTAAGTTATCTCCAGCCTCTCTTCACCCATTTGCTGATCAGCATCAACATCAAGTGAGAAGGGGGGAGAGAGAGGACTCACTTCCCCCTTCAAAGAGTAATGTACTAATCTATGATAAACCCTCCTGGGGAAGCAGAAGGGGGGAGGGAAAGAAAAACCCTCTTGGCTTCCCTCCTCACTTTTCAGTCACCCTGGGGCTTGACTCTTACCATAATTGGCTTCTTAACGGGAGGATCCCCTAAGCCAGCTCTGTGGCCCAGATTACTTTCTTAGTTCCAGATCTGTATAGCCACTACTACCATATTCAAAATGGGGCTCAGAATTACCCCCGCCTATACTCCCACTGGCCCAGCTGCTACCAGAAGCCTCTACTCATCTCCTAAGTAGAGGCTTAGTACTCTAGTAGTACTACCTCTGAAGTGTCTGTCAACTCACTCTACTTCCTCTGCTTATTTCGCTTCTGTCAAAATTTCACACCTCTTCTGCCCTTACCATTAGGTTATAACAACTCCATAAACCTTCCCTCATTTGGCTGACACCTACTCAATCTTTGGATCCACCTGTAAGTCTTCCCTGCACCATCTAGTCCAACTGAGGCATCCCAACACAAATTCCTATGCTTTTCTCTCCCCTTCCTTGGCCTCCATACACCTTCAGAACACTGATCACACATGGAAATTGTCTTTATGATCGCACCTCCCATTAGAGCTCTTTGGGGATAAGAGGGTCCTTTGCCTAGCTCGTTAGATCCTTTATTAGTGTTCACTAGTGATGAATGAACAGAATTAAATAGCTTTAGGAAGTACTAACAGTTTCTTTTAATGAGGGTTGGCCATTCCACCCTCAGCTCATACCTGGTTTTTTTTTGTTGTTGTTGTTTTTTTTTTTTGAGACTAGGTCTCGCTATTTTTGCCCATGGAACCGCAGGCTCTCATTGCCCGGGGTACCACAGATTCAAGCAATCCCCAGCCTCAGCTTCCCAGGTAGCTGGGATTACAGGCTGCACCACACCCAGCTATTTTTTTGGAACTAGGTCTCGCTACGGGCCCCAGGCGGTACTCGAACCGCGATCCCTAACCCCGGCTGCTTCATAGGCTGAAGCTTACAAGCACGAGCCACCGTGCCCGGCCAGCTCATACCTGTTTCAAAAGGACAAAGCAGAGAAGGGCTAGGGGTTGGGAAGTCTTCCCAGAAGAGGAACTGGCCTAAACTGAGCTACTGGTCGCAAAACAACGCCAAACTTCACAGTGCTGGGTTCTGGTGCTAATGACTGCCTTGTAAAGACAGCGGTCATTAGCCAAGCCAAGCAGACCAAGCTCCCTCTAGGGTTTGTGCTGAGTAAGTCAGAATACTGGCCAGTTAGCAGTTTACATGAATCCTTAGGCGCCCATCCGCTTATGCGGTCTGTTCCCTAGGTGAAAACAGTCAAGCGCAAGAACGCAAGACTCCTTGAGAGGAGGTCGGTCATCCTACGTGGAATCATGTGCCCTCTAAAGGGCAAAGGTTTCAAGGCTGGACACCAACGTGCCTCTATTTATCCCATTTTACAGGAGAGTGGGGACAGGAATGGAACTGCATTTGCCCTTATGACCAGGGTTAAAAGAGCTGAGCTGAGCAGTCCTGCACCGTAAGACTATCCCCCAGGGAATCGGGTCGCTCGCCGCCTCAGGCCTCCCTGAAAAGAAATGGAGGCCGCTGCAACCCCACTTACAGAAGGTCTCCTGGCCCACGCGCACTTTAATCATGATCCACTCCATCGTTCCTCCCAGGACAAAAAAGAAGGGCAGGAACCTGTAGACGCCAAATCGTTGCTTCCCGGGCACCCGCTGCAGAATCCGCCTCACTTGGGCCCTGGAAAACATGCTCCACTGAGGTCGTGGAGAGGGGGTACACCGGAAGCAGGTGCAACTAGAGTTGTCACAGCCCCTGGAATGGAGTGCTTGCTAGTTCCGAAGCCGTCCTGCCAGGCCCCGCCACTAAGCGACCTGGGCGCCGTGAAAACCCCCGGCCGCGCGACCGCCCGGCGGATAGAGCGGGGCGGGGCGGGCGGCTCGGCCAATCGGAGTGCCGCAGAGCGCGCATGCTCCGTGAGACAAAGCCCGGCTGGGAGCGGGCGTAGATGTCTGGGCCCTGGAGGCGGGGCGGCCGCAGGAGGCGGGGCCTCCACGTGGCGTCCAGCCCTCCCGGGCTCCCGCGACCCTCACCTCCACGGAGCAGGCTACCGTGCCGAGTTAGCTGCCGCGCCCCCTACACTGCCCCACCGCCATCTTTTTTCTTAAGATCGAAATAGTGACCTCTGTTGGACTAACTGCACCACACTATAAAATGCAATCAACGTCTTTATTTCGGGGTCGTGATGGGTGACTACATTTCTAAAAAAAATAGCAGAATTTGGTATTTTTTATGTACTGTTGAGAACTGAGTTCTATCGTTGCCGCAACAAAGGCTAAACAAGTATCTTGTGACAACCTTAAAACTAATAAAAATTGTCCAGTGTGGGGCACTCACGGTTATAGAGACTTGTAGCTGCTTTTTATGCAGCATCTCCTTATTAACAGTATCACAGAAGAGGAGGATAGTTAAAAGTGCACAGGCTCTGCTCTGTTGTCGCACCACATCCCTGCTCCACACATATCTGCTTTGCTGGTCTGTTTCTCAATCCCCTATTCTACAACACGAGTGTTTAGTGAGATAATACCAAAAAAAGCACTTAACATTGCTTGGCATATAGCAACTAATAAATTAACATGAGCCATAATAATATGATGATAATGCTTTGGGCCTAATTCTCTACATTTTCCTCAACCCAAGAACCTTGCCTTTATTTTCATGATCTCTTTTTACAGATGGAGACCTGAATATTTAAGAGATTAAGCAGAGCACTGAGTCCAAAGTCTTCTCCATGTCGCCCTGATTGTGAAGATGTCTAAAAGGAGTTGTCGCCTCATATCTAATACAACTGGGGAAGCAGCTTTGAGAAGGGATACAACTATTAAACAGTTCGAAAAAAATCAAATGAAAATTTAAAGCCAAGAGTATGGTAATGTGGGCACAACACGTACAGAAACAGGCTGGAGAAGGAAAAAAATCAAGCTGCACTCTGCGAGGCAAGAGTAACCACCTGGAAACATGCCTTTTGGGCCAACCCCATCCCATCCAGCTTCACACACGTACCTTCTTGGCCTCACTCATATTTCTATGTGTGCTCTGAGGACCAGACTTCGCAGAGTGCTTCGCAGAGTGCTTCGCAGAGTGCTTCGCAGAGTGCTTCGCAGAGTGCTTCGCAGAGTGCTTCGCAGAGTGCTCAACTTCCACCCAGAAGGGGCTGGCTGAAGTGTCACTAGCTCCCCAACGTCTACAGTCCCTAAGACTCTGGGGTGCACAACCACCACCACCACCACCACCACCACCCCCCCACAGGACATTT